>JAHRHJ020000730.1:0-53016 GCA_019776745.2 Taxus chinensis
TTTTCCTCATATTTGCACCCATTACCGACCCATTTTCACACACTCCTCCCCACTCTTCTCTGTCATTATCCCGTCAACTCGAAAACCCTTATTGACCAACTTCTCTTCAGGACTTGGCCCCACTCTTCTTCCCTCATTATCCCTTCAACTCTTCTTAACACTTATTAACCACCTTCTCTTCAAATTCCACCCCCAATATCAACTAATCTTCCATGATACCCCTTCTTCCATTGTTCATTTTATCACCATCCCTCCTCTTTCCTCAATCCCTAACTCCTATCCATGTCACCAACAACTCATCTTACCTCCAACTTTCATCTCTTTGCATCCACTTCTCATTTTCTAACCACCTTAACCCCTCCTACAAACTTAAACCCACTCTTCTTCCCTCATTAGGCATTCCAATACTAACGCTTTATCAACACTTATCTTCACATCCACCCCCAATATCAAATATCTTCCATCCTACCCCCCACAATCTTATTCCTCCTATTTGCACCCATTACCCACCCATTTTCACAACCCCTCACCCCACTCTTCGTCTTCATTATTTCCTTCTTCAACTCTTAAAAACTTATCGACCACGTCTTTCACACCCACCCTCAATAACAACCCCTCTTCCATCACTACCAACCTCCTTTTCCTCTATTTGCACCACATTACCCACCCCTTTTCAACAATCACCCCTCACTCTTTTCATCATTATCCCTTCAACTCTTAACACTTATGACCAATTCTCTTCACCACCCACCACCAATATCAACGCTCTTCCATCCTAACCCCAAACTGATTTTCTTCTATTGCACCCATTAACCACCCCCTTCTTCACACTTCACTGCATCCCTCACTCTTCACCCATATACATTGTCTGTATAACTTTAGTAATTTCTCTCTTTTGCTATCCAACCCTAACTTAGACTTTCTTACCACCACCTTCTCATCATTCCTCTTCCCTCAAACCCTAACTCCTTTTCAATCACACCATGTTTTTTTAGTTGTACTATGGTTGTTTTAGTATCAATCTTAGCTTGATTCGGTTAAGAATTTACAAGACAAAATTTTATTTTATCTTATTTTTAGAGAACTTGTAACACCCACATTTTCCACACGCAAAAACAATAGTAAAATACCAGGATATTTTTTTTTGTCTTACAATGCTCACTACACAACACTGCAAGGGCTCCAAATACAGAAACTTGACAACACATACGACACTTACATAATTCATCGACTCACATAGACAATGAAAAAAACCATAGACATGTCGCTGCCCACACTTTTCCCAATGAATGAATGCTAGCAATGACCCAACCACAGAAAAGGACTCAAGGATTGGCAAACCCATAACACATCATTTATTTAATTGCATCTTAGTTACGATCAACATTCCAAGAACATTATTTACAGGGAAAACTTTCTCCTTTTCCATCTTAAAATTCTTAAGTTCATTCCACATTAAAATTATAGTTCAACCATTTTAAGTATGCTTTTTATCCTTTACAGAAATTTTCCATAACTTACATACTTATTTGGCATAATTTCAAATTGCATATAAAGTAATTAATTATCTTGTTCTTATGTTAAGGATATGTTTCTCAAACATTTAATCAATGTCTTCCTTTTACCCTTGCAACTCAAGTGAATCTGACTTGATGTCCAGAACGCAATATTAGGATTTAAGGAGGGTGGTTTAGATTCAAGATACCTTTTTCCCATAAACATTATTCGTTCATGGTATAATTATTTCCCTACCATAGTTGTTATAGTTAAATATCTTGTTGAATTCCATTTAAATATATATATATATATATTATTTATTTTTTTCTCGAATTTTGATCACACCAAGGAAATTCATATTATTTGTAACTCATGAAAATGTTTAATTAAGTTATAAGGACTCTAAGAGTGCCCTTAATCCTAACTTCAAATCACGTTTTCAAATTATATGATGTACTCTTACTATTGACATTTTTTACACCCGATGCTAAAAGACTTGGAAGTCATTTGGAATCAAAACTACAACTTGAGTGCAATTTAAGAATGCCATGCCTCATAGATGTAGCCATTGCATTTTAAAACCCTCGTCAGAACTATGTAACAGTTATAAACAACCATTGCAAGGACCTGAGGAAGGTAGGAAGGTTAGCATGTATCAGATGTTACATTCTGAAGTTGCAGAAAGGAGATAGTTTTGAGGGACAGTTTGCACTTTTTACAAGCATTTTGCATTTTCAATGAGCGACAATAATGTACACTTGATTGTTTATTTATTTCTATGATTAAGTGAATTATTTAATTGTTTTTAGTTGTATAAGTTCATTAATTATCCATACAAATGAAAGAAAGTACAGAAATGAAGGACATACATCTCATAACACGATTTTTTTCATTTATTCCTGAGGAATAATAGTACATATTTTCTCACACAAGCCGTGTGAAATAACTAAAAGGAAAGACAATGCATATATTTATGAAGCTAAAAAATTTTAAAGAGGTAAAAGAACCTGTCATTTCTTTCCTCGAGGGAGTGTTCTTCTCTCTCTGAACTATTGTTCCAGCTTGCCACTGCAACTACATCATGGTACCTAAAAATGGAGGAGCAAAACGATCATCAATACTGAGCTTAGGGTTTAGTTTAACTCTTTCTTTCTACTTCCACTTCATAAATTCATGCAAAGGTGAAGTAGAAGAATCGGATTTAAAGGTTTAGGCTGGTGTTAATGAGATGATAAAAATTGCAGCTGAAACATAAGAAAAGAGAATATGTTGAAAATGTTGCCGGGCTTTTGCAATGGAAAAAATCAACAGTTCAAAATTTCCCGCATGCTGAAGGTTGTAATGAAGCTCAAATACAGTATTTAAGCAGAAAAGGAAAAAGAAACTACAAACATTCCAAAAAAAAACTTCACAAAGTTCAACATATAGGAATTTGTGAAACAAAACATGCTAGAAAATAATGTGTCCCTTCCAGGTTGTTCAAACAAAAATAAATGATTAACTTCTACATTTTTTATTCTCAGAATCCAATGGATTTCAAATTTATTCACAAAAGAAATAAGAATGAGTTCTCGTACAAAGAGTTGCAGAAAATACAGATCTGGAAATTGATTGAAAAAACCATTGGAATGGGTATCCAAAAAATAAGGTAGGTAGGAAGCAAAAACTTACTAGTAAAATCAAAATTTGAGCAAACCTCGAAGGATCTCAAACTTAGAGCCAAAAGGGATAACCCCACAAGAGTTTGTGACTCAGAGATTCAGGTTCTCACAAAAACAAAAGGAAATGACCGCGTAAGTCATAAAATATCAGCGAATGCCTCTATCCACAATTGGGGAAAGAAATCAAAGAAATCAGAGCCAAGAAAGAATCAAAACCATGCGCAGCCTTTCTTTTTATACAAGCAAATATTTCATAATAGTTAAAGCTAAAATATGTAAATACCCACAACAAACATGGATTATCTTCGCACGAGCTCAAATTTTCAATTAATAAAATCACGACTACCAACGATTTGCAAGAATGCAGGATTCTGGAGTATGATTCAAAAGAAGGTTGTTTAGGGTTCCAAGGAAAGTGAATCCATCAATATAAAATCATATTAATACAAAATACAATGTTTAGAAGTGAAGTAGCAGAGACAAGTAAAAGGAGTGAGCAATAGTGATCAAAAGAGCAATTATTTACGTCAAGAGATTACAAAAAACACAAGGTGCGACTACCTTTCTAAAAATAATCATGTTAAGGTGCAATAAAGCAACAGAGATCAATTTCTATAGGAGGAAATAAGCTCACAAACTGCCAACATGGCAGCCCTAGATCTGCCAAGAGCCTTACAGGCCAAAAAGATCTATTTTAAAGAAACGTGAGTCGAAGACAATGACCCAACTGGTTAAAAAATCGACCAAATCTCATGATTGAAGCCAAGAGGGTACAGAGGCTTGAAGGCTTCATTAATGGATGTCATAAATTTCTAGCGTCGTTTAGCGCGATTAGAGCTCAAGAAAGGGAAAATGTGAAAGATTAGGGTTCCGTGTGTTACTCATCAACGAATCCAAAGTAACCTAACTCACTTTGAGTTAATATTAGAGGAATCAAGGACCAAAAATCAACAAGGACATAGATCCAATGCTCGAAATCGATCTCCAAGTTCAAAGTAAACCATGGTTCGAGCTATGGAAACAAATTTATCACCTGTATGAAACCTAAAATCATGCTTCATAGATCACTGATCAAAAAATTAACAGGTAAAGAGGTCGACCGTTCCCAAATGGTTCATCAAAATCAAGCAAAAGTTACCAATCAAAATGGGGTCGGTTTTGTTGACCCAAATTTACAAAAAATTTCAAAAAAATTGTACATTATAAAACTTTCCATCCATAGGCCGGCATGCCCGAGAAGGGCAGTGTTAGGCACCACAGTTCGAGCGAAGAAAGAAAAGGCAAGGAAATGCGAGTTCAGGAGTCCTTTGTTTGTAAACTGTAATAATAAAGTGCCAAAAAGTTTAAAGTTCCAAAATTTACCGCAAGCTCCGAAACAATGAGGAGAAAGTCAATGAGGGAAAAAAAAGGTCAAATATCGATTCCATAGAACATTGGTGTGTGATGAAACAACGGGATTTTTATAAAACTTTATACCTTTGCAAATGGGTTAAAATTCCAAGTTTTTTTTTTTTTTTTTTTGTTTCCTATGTGCCTGCAATTCCATAGGCCAGGAGATCGGAGTAAATGTTTCCTTTAAGGCCCAAAGCCGTATTAAGAGTTAAAATTTTTAAAAATTCCCAATAGTCCCGGAGAGCCTGCAAAATCTAAAGTTCAAATCAGCACTCCCATCCTCCACTCTCACCAATATATCATTTTCTGTATACTTTTATAATTTTCTCTCCTTTTATCTCCAACCCTAACTTCTCTTCTTTCCCACCACCTTCTCCTTCCTCTTCCCTCAACCCTAAATCCTCTTTCCATCCCACATTTTTTTCGTACTATGGTTGTTTTAGTATCAATCTTAGCTTGATTCGGTTAAGCATTTACAAGAAAAAAATTTATTTTATCTTATTTTTAGAGAACTTGTAACACCCACATTTTCCACACGCAAAAACAATAGTAAAATACCAGGATAATTTTTTTTGACTTACAATGCTCACTACACAACACCGCAAGGGCTCCAAATACAGAAACTCGACAACACATACGACACTTACATAAGTCATCAACTCACATAGACACATGAAAAAACCATAGACATGTCAATGACACACTTTTCACAATGAATGAATGCTAGAAATGACCCAACCACAAGAAAATGACTCATTGGAAACCCACAACACATCATTTATTTAATTGCATCTTAGTTACAATTAAAATTCCAAGAACATTATTGTGAAAGGATAATTTTCTCATTTTCCCACCTACAAATTGTTACATTCATTCCACATTGAATTTATAGTTCGACCATTTTAAGTTGGATTTTTATCCTTTATGGAAATTTCCATAACTTACATACTTATTTTGCATAATTCAAATTACATATAAAGTAATTTAATTATCTTGTTCTTATGTTAAGAAAATTCTTCTCAACATTTTATTCAATGTATACATGTTACCCTTACAACTCAAGTGAATTTGACTCGATGTCCAGAAAACAATATTAGGATTTAAGGGGGGGTGGTTTAGATTCAAGATACCTTTCTCCCATAAACATTATTCGATCATGATATCTTTATTTCTCGATTCTACATTTCTACAACAAGAGATTGTATTTAGATTATGTATATATATCTTTTATTTATTTTTTCTCAAAATTTTATCTCACCAATGGAAACTCATATTCTCTGAACACATGAAAAAGTTTAATTGAGATATAAGGACTCCAAGAGTGCCATTATTCCTAACCTCCAATCTTGTTTTTACTCTTATATTCTTTAATTTTACAATCACATATGGTTTCACTATTAGCATTGTTTTATAAAATTTTTAAACAAAAATAACACATACTTTTCACTAATGGATTCACTACTATAAGGAGTGCAACCCAACACAAGACAACCCAATTATTTTTCTCTTTTACACTGTAGTATTAACGCATACTACAACCAAGACATCCACTTGTGTAATATACTCCCACCAAGAGATCAATCATGGTAATATCATAAGAAAACTACCTCTGTTTGGTATAATTCAAATTTCACCTAAAGCTCTACACCCACAACAATAAATGAGTTTAAGGTGAGAGTACATAATTATTGCTAAATAACCTTCATGAAAGACCAAGGTGTTATGTTGTTAGTATCCAAGTAACACATTTATCTATGAGGAACTAAAGAGATCATTAACAAGATTTTAACTCATAGTACAACTATTTCACTAACTCCATTGTGTTGTCTAGATCCCACTGGAAATTTATTCGATGACAAGAAAAATTTCTCAGATCTAGCCTTCAGAAATAACTTGGTATTCCATTAGGGTACCAAGGGAGTAATAGCATCTATTTATCCAGCTATGAAGTTTTTCCAGGTAAAAGAAACGTGTCCTAACCATCGAGGGAGTGTTCTTCTCTCTCTAAAACTATTGTTCCAGCTGTCCACTACAACTACATCATGGTACCTAAAAAGGGAGGAGAAAACGATCATCAATACTGAGCTTAGGGTTTAGTTTAACTCTATGGTATGAACTTCCAACTTCATAAATTCATGCAAAGTTGAAGTAGAAGAATCAGAATTTAAAGGTTGAAGTTGGTTTAAATGAGATAAAACTGCAGCTGAAACACTAATGAAAAGAGAATTATGCGAAAATTTTGCCAGGGCTTTGCACTATGAAAAATCAACATTTCAAATTTTCCAGCATGCATGTAAAGTTGTAATGAAGCTCAAATACAGTATTTAAGCAGAAAAGGAAAAGAAACTACAACATTCCAAAAAAACTTCAAAGTTCAACATATAGGAATTTGTGCAAACAGAAATTCCAGAAATAATGTGTCCCTTCCAGGTTCTTAAACAAAATAAATGATTAACATTCTACATTTTTTATTTCTCAGAATCAAATGTTTCAAATTTATTCACAAAATAAATTCGAATGATGTCTAGTACAGAGTTGCAAAAATATAGATCATGGCTTTGATTGAAAAACCATTGAATGGGTATCCAAAAAATAAGGAAAGGAAGCAAAAATTACTAGTAAAATCAAAAGTCGAGAAAACCCTCGAAGGATCATCAAAATCAGAGCCAAAAGGGATAACCCACAATGAGTTTTTGACTCAGAGATCAAAGTTTCACAAAAAGAATGCCATCTTAAGTATAAAATATTGGAGAATATGCCTCTATCACACTTGGGAAATCAAAGAAATCAGAGCTCAAGAATCAACTACCAGTGGCAGCCTTTCTTTTTGACAAGCCAAAGATTTCATAATAGTTAAAGGTAAAATAAGTAAATACCCACAACAAACATGGATTTATCTCGCAACGAGCTCAAATTTTCAAATAAAATCACGACTACCAACGATGCAAGAATGCCAGATCTGGAGATATGATTCAAAAGTAACGGTTGTTTAGGGTACAAGGAAGTGAATCCATCAATATAAAATCCTATTAATAAAAAATCAGTGTTTCGATTAAGGTGAAGTAGCAGAGACAAAGTAAAATGTTGAGCCAAATATTGATCGAAATGAGCAATATACAGTCAGGAGATTACAAAAAACACAAGGTGTGACTACCTTTCTAAAAATAATGGTATTACAGGTGCAAGAAAGCAACAGATGATCCATTTTTATAGGAGGAATAAGCTCACAAACCTGCAACAATGAAAGCAGCCATAGAATCTTTGACAGAGCTCTTAGCCAGGCACAAAGATCTCTTTTGAAGAAAAGTTGAGCTCGAAGACAATGAAAACTGGTAAAAAATCGACCAAACCTCGTGATGAAAGCCAAGTAACAGAGCTTGAAGGCTTCATTAATGGATGTCGTTAAAAATTTCTAGAGGTTTAGCTCGATTAGAGCTCAAGAATGAAAATGTGAAAGATTAGGGTTTCAATTGTTTTACTCATCAACGATCCAAAGTAACCTAACTCACTCTGAGTTAATGATTAGAGGATCAAGGACTAACAAATCAACAAGGACATAGATCAATGCTCGAGAATCGATCTCCAAGTTCAAAGTAAACCATGGTTCGAGCTATTAAAACACATTTATCACATGTATGAAACCCTAAAATCATGCTTCATAGATCACTCGATCAAAAATTAACAGGTACAGAGGTCGACGTTCCCAAATGGTTCATCAAAATCAAGGCAAAAGTCATCCAATCAAAATGGCGGTCGGTTGACCAATTTACCAAAATTTCAAATTGTAAAACTTTCATCCATAGGCCTGCATGCCCGAGAAGGACACGTGTAGTCACCACAGTCGAAGCGAAGAAATGGAGTCAGGAGTCACTTTTGTTTTTAAACTGTAAAAGTGCAAAAGTTAAAAGTTCCAAAATTTCCCGCAAGCTCGACACATGAGGAGAAAGTCAAATGAGGGAAAAGGTCAAATATCGATTCCATAGAACATTGGCGGAACAACGGGATTTCTTAAAACTTTTATACCTTTTGAAAATGTGGTTAAAATTCCAAGTTGTCCTATGTGCCTGCAATTCCCATAGGCAGGAGATCGGAGTAAATGTTTCCTTTAAGGCCCAAAGCGTAAGAGTTAAATTTTAAAAAAATTCCCCATAGTCCTGAAATCCTGCAGAAGCTTAAAGTTTCAAATAAGCCCGAAGGCCCGCAAATGGAATTAAAGCTCTAAACTGACCTGTAGGTCCGAAAGTCCGCCAAAGATACAAAACTCAAAAGGGTCTGAAAGTCCGCAAAGGACTTAAAATTTCTAGAATTTTCCCACGGGCCTGTAAAAACAAAGAAGGAGGAATCCACGTGTTATCCAAGCTATCATTTTAAGTTTTGATTTTCAAAACCTGAATTATAATGTATGTTTCAAATAATCACAAAGATGGCCAAAACACTGTGAAGTGCAAAGTGGTCCCCACAGTGGCTGGATTATTTTGTGAATTTTGCAAGTGTTGTAATTATTTTGTTCACAAACAGGGAGTTGTATTTTTGCATGCCTTCACAAGAAGACAGAACAAAGAAGAAGACAAATTTACATGCTCACAGAAGAGACTGTCTCAACAAGCAAGCTTATTATTAGCAAATTATTTACTCTTGCTTTCTTAAAAATAGATCAGTCAAATTCAGTTGACCAATTGTAATCAAGGCTATTAAATGCCTATTTGTAATTACATGCTCTATTTTTATTCCTTTATCTATTATTAAATAAAGGATAAAAATAGGATGCATGGGTGAGTACAAGCCTTGGGATATTTTTAGGAAGGGGGTGAATTTTATTTTTGCTATATATTGCATGCCTTTGTAAAGCACAAGGGGGAACTTCTAGAGGAATTTTGGATATAGGAGTGCTGAAGAATTTTTTTGCCAGTTTTGCCTTCTGAGTGTGAAGAATTTCTGCCTTACCAATTATTTGTAGTCTTATGTATGTTTCTATTAGTCTTGTGAATGCAAATTCCCTGATCAATCATCTTACCCTGCTGCAAATTCAATATTTTCTGCATAGTTTTAATGTGCATGTTAACTTATCAGTGATGTTGTGATATTCTCCCTCAGTACAACCAAGTGCTTCCCTTAAAATCTATAGAAGACTATTGGTTCGTGCATCAAAAATCCTTCCCAAATCAGTTGTGCATATACTCAGTCAAAGACCTCATATTAATTTGGTGTATCACCTCATTTTAATTATTTTCCAGTCATCTTTTACTCTCAAACTCCCAGAAATTAGTTTAGGATACACCAATAAGGAACTAGCCTTGATACTGGAGACTCACCTCAAAATAGGTATACACACAGACCTTAGGTGTTTCCATTGTATCTACAAAAGAGAGAGATCAAATTTTACAAGCTTATAAAACATGCAACCATCTCTCTACAGGGTGCACTTTTGAGAGATAACACTTACCTTGCACTATGGTCTCATTATTAGCATTGTCTTTTAAAAAGAGTTACAGAAATATTTGTCTAACATCTTGAAGACGTATAAGATTAGAAGCCTTGAAGCTACACACAAACCCCAAGTAAACCTCCTAATCAACTTAGGTTTAGATTAATTCTAATTGCACCTAAGGATCTACCCCTCAACTATATATGAGTTTAAGGTGAGAGGACATATTTATGCTAAATCACCTTCAAGAAAAGAAAAAGGTGTTATGTTAATAGAAACCAAGGTAACACATTTAATTGAGAGGGAATAAGGAGTTCATTAACGTGAGTTTAAGACCTAGAACAAATATTTCATGATCCCTAATTATGTTGTCTAGATCCAACAAGGAATTTATTCACTGATGAAGTTAATTTCTAGATCTTATCTCATAAGAACTGGAAATCCAAAAGGATACTAAGGGGGTATTAGCTCTACTCACACCACATATGGTAAGGTTACACTGAATAGTTGTTGCTTCGAACAAGGACTCATAAGGTGACTTCCAAGGCGGTCTTGACCACTCAACACGGTGTCACAACTCAAGAGATGCGACACAATGTAGAAGCTCACATGGTACAATAGAAAATAAGTCAATAATGACAAATGTCTTTTAACAAAACAACTTATATGTACAATGCGACCATAAGGAGGCAAAATAATTTTAGCAATATCTTAAATTTTAATGTTTTGTGAAGATTGGTAGTTAGTTATCTTTTACTTTACTTCTCAATTATTCTTTGTTTTTACAGTATTTATTAATCTCAAACTCTTAATATTCATTGTTTATAATTTCAATCGTCTTGTGTTCGTGGGTGCCCAACAATAATTGACCTCAAGGTATCACATAAAAGTCAACACAACACAAACAACCCATGAGGCATCTTGCTACATACTTTCATGATTATATCACATCACAAGACCGTTAATTCCACTACGGGATGATTACAAGTAGCCCACATAGTAAAGAATTTCTAATAATTATGTCATAGACATAGATCCAGTCTACACATGTGACTGAAAAACAAAATCATCACACTAATACATATACAATGGGTATCACATGACCCAAAAATCCATGACTGTACCAACATAGTGCCAAGAAAATATCCAATAGTCCATACCAACCAAGGGGAGAGTCAAGCCTCAATCATAACAATGTGACAAAAAGACTCACAAGAGTACACATAGCTCATTATACCAACTCCACACATCACAAGGCATCACGAACAATCTCCAGATATCTCCAAAAGAAACAAAATACAACTTCATATACCTCCCCAAAGCATCACCAAATCAACTCCATGTATCTTCCAATGCAACACAAAACAACTCCATATACCTCCCAAAGTATCATAAAACAATGCCACATACCTCCCAAAGCATCAATCACACCCACACAAATCTCTTATGCCTCCCTCAAGCAAAATAAAATAAAGATAAATTTTCCTTTTTGCTCCACAAAAGAGGTCAGTCACCCTATGGCCCTCGGTAGATAAGGTCCAAACACCTCTAACCCAAGTGATATAATAACTCGTGGTTTAACAACCCGCTAGTTATTTGTAACTCCTTGGGGCGTACCCCCATAAAACGAAGTGGTTCCATAGGTCCCACCACTCCATGGTGAATCCCATGACCCTATCGCAATACATTATGACATTAGAACCAACATAAAAAACCATTCAAATGCCAAGTGGCAATATCTAAAGCCTTGGGCTAGGCTATAAAAATAAAAATAAACTTAAACTTAAAAAGAAAATTTGAATCTAAGCAAAACAAATGGCCAAATAACCATAGTTAGTGCAAAAAAATCTGCATGTTAGTGCATCAACCAAACAAATGCCCAAAATATAAGAACATGTCAATCAAGAAAATTGTTGGTTCTAGCAAGAAGAGGGAAAGTTTTCAATTTACGAATAAAATACGTGTATAGGAATATCACATTACAATAACTACGTGGCCTTATATGGCCACCAGGGGGGTACTCAATGAGTTGTTGGCACTCAGAACATCGAGCCTCAGCTCGTAAATTATCATATCAAGTAATAATTTTCATCATCTCTATCTAAATCATCCCACCACCACTTCGATAAGGCTCAACATAGTTAAAATTACATAGGTTGAATCCATACGATAACCATATCAGGAGAGAGAAAGGAATACAAATTTCCATTCACTGAGCCTAAGGTGTCCGCGAAACACAATATGCATGACTCCCATTGAGCAAGCGCCACACATACCAAATGAACAAAAGTGGTTTTTCAGCCTATGTAAGGCTCCACTTCCTATCTCATACTCAGCTCGAGTGACTGGTCAATGGTACACATTTCCTCACTCCAAACATAACACATTTTACCAATTTCCCTTAGGGTTGGTTTTTGTAGGGTCCACAACATAACATATAACTACATCACTAACACAATGGTGATTCACGCACATTAACCATCACATATTACGCATTGTATATATACAAGGTATAACATAATCATTACTTTTATAGGTTACGATACATCACATTACCACATTCTACACCCAAAGTGCAATCATTGTACACTAGGGATCATACGTTCACCATATGCCCCTAAATCATGACATATACCATCACATATTACTCAAATCATACGTATGATGAACGCAATGTCTAACATTACAACATATGGTCAATTGCAATTACAACTTGGTGACACACACGATTCATCACAACACAGTGATGACATCACGATATGATCCAATTCACTTTACAAGAATTTTGTCATGTAATACATCAATACACCTTCATATCACATAATGCCAAAATGCTCCAACACTCCACAATCCACAATAAGATTCTTTTCATGCACAACAAGGCAGTCCATCACACACAAATTCTTCATTGAATCAACGAAAAATAGAGTGAATACTCTCATCACAAACACATCAACATGATAACAAATACACACTAAGTGACATGCACCACATGTGCTTCCATAAGGTCACAATTACGACATTGTTCACATCACGCTTATATCACATTACTCTTCCAATATCCACCACCATCATGCAACACCATCAGAACTCCGCTCTTCCCCAGAGGTTCGAGAGCACGAACCTTTGCTATGATACCAAGTGTAACACCCACATTTTCCACATGCAAAAACAACAGTAAAATACCAAGATACTTTTTTTTTGACTTACAATGCTCACTACACAACACCGCAAGGGCTCCAAATACAAAAATTCAACAACACATACGACACTTACATAAGTCATCGACTCACATAGACACATGAAAACACCATAGACATGTCGATGCCACACTTTTCGCAATGAATGAATACTAGAAATGACCCAACCACAAGAAAAGGACTCAAGGATTGGAAAACCCACAACACATCATTTCTTTAATTATATCTTAGTTATGATCAACATTACAAGAACATTATTGTGCAAGGAAAACTTTCTCCATTTTTCATCTATAGATTCTTAAGTTCATTCCACATTAAAATTACAGTTCGACCATTTTAAGTTGGCTTTTTATCCTTTTACGGAAATTTTCCATAACTTACATACTTATTTGGCACAATTTCAAATTGCATATAAAGTAATTAATTATCTTGTTCTTATGCTAAGAATATGTTTCTCAAACATCTAATAAACGTCTACCTTTTAGTCTTACAACTCAAGTGAAACTGAATTGATGTCCAAAACACAATATTAGGATTTAAGGAAGGTGGTTTAGATCAAGATACCTTTTTCCCATAAACATTCTTCGATCACGGTGTAATTATTTCCCTACCATATTTGTTATAGTTCAATATCTTGTCTAATTCCATATATATATATATATATATTTATTTATTTATTTCTCGAAGTTTGATCACACCAAGGCAATTCATATTATTTGTAACTCATGAAAATGTTTAATTAAGTTATAATGACTCTAAGAGTGCCCTTAATCCTAACCTCAAATCACGTTTTCAACTTATATGATGTACTCTTACCTTGCACTATGGTCTCATTATTAGCATTGTCTTGTAAAAGGAGTTACAAAAATATTTTTCTAACATCTTGAAGACGTATAAGATTAGAAGCCTTGAAGCTACACAGAAAACCCAAGTTAACCTCCTAATCAACTGAGGTTTAGATTAATTCTAGTTGCACCTAAGGATCTACCCTCAACTATATATGAGTTTAAGGTGAGATGACATAGTTATGCTAAAACACCTTCAAGAAAAGAACAAGGTGTTATGTTGATAGAAACCAAGGTAACACATTTAACTAAAAGGGACTAAGCAGTTCATTAATGAGAGTTTAAGACGTAGAAAAACTATTTCGCGATCTCCAATTATGTCGTCTAGATCCAACAAGGACTTTATTTGCTGATGAAGTTAATTTCTAGATCTCATCTCATAACACCTGGCAATCCAAAAGGATACTAAGGGGGTATTAGCTCTACTTACCCCACAGATGGTAAAGTTACACTGAATAGTTGTTGCTTTGAACAAGGACTCATAAGGTGACTTCCAAGGTGGTCTTGACCACTCAACATGGTGTTAAAACTGAAGAGAGGACATTCTCCTCACGGTTACTGTTATCTCTCAAAAGTGCACCCTGTAGAGAGATGGTTGCAGGTTTTATAAGCTTGTAGAAATTTATCTCTCTCTTTCGTAGATACAATGGAAACACCTCAAGTCTGTGGTTATACCTTTCTTGAGGTGAGTCTCTGGTATCAAGGTCAGTTCCTTGTTGATGTATCCTAAATTGATTCTGTGGTTTAGGGATAAAATATGAATGTAAAGTAATTAAAACTAAGGTGATACACCAAATTTGTAGGAGGGATTTGACTGAGTATATGCACAATTGATATGTGAAAGGATTTTTGGTGCATGAACCAACAGTTCTTCTGCAGAATATTAAGGGAAAATACATGGAGGTATTGAGGGAAAGTATCACAACAATACTACTAAGCTAAACATGCACATTAACATCATGCAGAAACTACTGAATTTTGCAATAGGATGAGATGATCAATCAGGGAATTTACATTCACAAGACTAATAGAAACATACACAAGACTGCAAATAATTGGGAAGGCAGAAATACTTCACACTCAGAAGGCAAAAATGGAAAAAATTGCTTCAGTACTCCTATATCCAAAAAAGTCCCCCAGAAGTTCTCCCCTTTTTCAAAATTTCTCCCCCCTTGTGCTTTGCAAAGGCACACAATATATAGCAAAAAACGTTCACCCTCTTCCTAAAAATAGCCTAAGGCTTGTACTCGCCCATGCATCCTATTTTTATCCTTTACTTAATAATAGATAAAGGAATAAAAATAGAGCATGTAATTACAAATGGGAATTTAATAGCCTTGATTACAATTGGTCAATTGAAGTTGACTGATCTATTTTTAAGAAAGCAAGAATAAATTATTTGCTAAAAAATAATCTTGCTTGCAAGGTTGTCTTTCCTATTTTAAACATGCAACTTTGTCTCTTTCTTTGTTCTGTCTTCTTGTGGAGCATGCAAAAATTCAACTTTCTATTTGTGGGTAAAAGAAATAATTATAATACCTTCAAAACACTCATGGTGGGGACCACTTTGCACTTCACCATGTTTCGACCATCTTTGTGATTATTTGAAACATACATTATAACTCAGGTTGTTTTTTTGAAAGTCAAAACTTGAAATGATAATTTGGATGGCACGTGGATTCTTCTTATTTCACTTTTACGGGCATGTGGGAAATTTTTTGGAAACTTCAAGTCCTTTGTGAACTTTCGAGCTTTTTTGAAGTTTTGAGCCCTTTGCAGACTTTCGGGCTTGCGGGCTTATTTTGGCAATTTTTAACCTTTTTGTAAAACGGTCTCAAAATGTAGAGAGGGCCCATTGCTCCACATTTTCTTTGACTTCTGTTCACTATTGACTTTTTCCCTACGGGGTGTTAGGCTTGCAAGAGATTTTTTTGGAATTTTAACCTTTTTGTAAAAGGTTTCGAAATTAAAGTACCTTTGGGCTCCACTTTTCCGCTTCTGTTGTAATGACGACATGTGTCTTGTTTTGGGTCTATGCGCCTACGGATGAAAGTTTGACAATTTGAAATTTTGAAAATTGACTAAGTCGATAAACGACCACCATTCCACTTAGACAACTTTTACATCAATTTTGGTGATCCATTTGTGAGCGTCGATCTCTGTACTTGTTGATTTTTTATCGTCGATCTCCAAAGTATGATTTTAGGGTTTCTGGCATGTATTAAATGCAGTTTTTAATGGCTCGAACCATGTTTTGCATTGAAAGTGTAGATCAATACTCAACCTTTGATCTTTGTACTTTTTGAATTCTAATCGTCGATGACTTGACCATGGTTGAGTTCTGTTAACTCATCTCTCAAGTGTGCATGGTAAAGGTCAATTTAGCCCTAACTTGATCATTCCATTTGGATTTTCAATCTTGTAGGTGAAGCCCTGGAAAAATTTTATTGGCATCATTGTTGATTTTTGAGCTTGGCTCTGTGTTCTTCCTCTTGATGGTCGTTGTTGTTAGATTTTTGAGCTCTGTCACTTCTACAAAAATGTCTCTGGGTCTGGGGTCGATTCATTTTTTGAGCAAGATAGTCCTCTACCTTCTTCAGAGCTATGTGAGCTTCTAGGTTTTCAAGATCTTTACTTTTTCCTTGGCCGCCATTGGAGCTCTATCATGATCATTCTGTTAAAAACTTCCATGGAGTTTATTGTCTTCCTTAGTTTAGGCCATCTGCAACTTTGAACTGTGAATGTTGAAAAGGGTGAGTTTTCTTTATCTTTGAACATGAAAACTATTTATTTTTCACTAAGTTCTCTTTCCTACTCTGATTATTTGCTACTCATGAATGGGTTTTGTTTATTGATCATGATCTGTGTTTCTGTGTTCCATTTTCTTTGGCCAATTCTGTATAACTTTCCAATGCTGTGTTGAAACACCACTTTAAAGGAGTTTGAACTTTGGATCTTTTCTGGTTAGATGTAGATTCCATTTACACTTTCTCCTTCAAAACTGAGCAGTGGTATATACAAAATACTTTGTATTTGATATTCCAGTATTGATTTTCTTCACAGTAGAGTTCTTCTTCCATTCACTTTTGATTTCTCTGACTGGAACTTGCTCATTTTGGAATGAGGAAAACATTCAAGTAATTCTTATTTGTCAATGATTCAGAGTTATATGCCTCATAAATGCTTTTCATTCAATCATCTTTGAAGATTTCCACATTGCATCGTGATAATCTTTGTTGAAGTATTTGAATCTAGGGTTGACATCTCAAGCCTAACCCATGCCTGAGTTTTCAATAATCTACTATGTGTTGCTTAGATATGCTTATTGACCTCATGTGAGTTTTCCTAAAATGAGTCTCTCTATTTTCCTGACTGTGTATTGATTGGTCTAAGATTTGTAGGGTTGAATGATGTTGATAAAAATGTAACTGAAATGGGTTTCTTGAAAACTCTGCATTTTATATATCCCTTTCTTTAGTTCACTTTTTGAAATGCCTACTTGTAACCTATAATTGCATTTATATTCTTTGATTCTCCCATTTGAAGAACATTTGTTTTCGTACTATGGTTTTTTTAGTATCAATTTTATTTTGATTCGGTTAAGCATTTACAAGACATTATTTTATTTTATCTTATTTTTAGAGAACTCTAAATTGGCTCAAAGGCCTAGTCCCACCAAGAATCAATTTGTATCCATTATTAACAAAAATTCAATGCCTAAATCATCCACAAGGACTTCAAGTGAATTTGTGTTTCTAAACCATTATCACACATACTATTGTTTCTCATTTCATTTACAATGTTTGATAGGTCTCTTTTTTTTTCGAGTGTCACTTTATAACATAAAGAGTTACGAAAGTACTTATTTACCATTTTGAATAAGTATATGATTGGAAGCATTATAACTACACACGAATCCCAAGTTAACCTCCTAATCAACTGAGGTTTTGTTTAATTCCAACTGCACCTAATGATCTATGCCTCAACTATATATGATTTTAAGGCAAGAGGACATATTTATGCTAAACCACCTTCAAGATAAGACTAAGGTGATATGTTGATAAAAACCAAGGCAACACATTTAACTACGAGGAACTAAGGAGTTCATTAACAAGAGTTTAAGACCTAGAACAAGTATTTCACAATCTCCAATTATGTCATCTGGATCCAACATGGACTTCATTCGCTTATGAAGTTACTTTCCAGATCTAATCTCGTAAGACCTGGGAATCCAAAAGGATGCTAAGGGAGTATTAGCTCTACTTACCCCACAGAAGGTAAGGTTACACTGCATAGTAGTTGCTTCAAAAAAGGACTCATTAGGTGACTTCCAAGGCGGTCTTTACCACTCCACATAGTTTCGGGCCTGAAGAGAGGAAATTCTCCTCACGGCTACCAAAACTAGAAGGAAACCACATAATATGGATAAAGTTGGACCATGTCATTCCTAAAAGATGGGTTCACGAAAATGTCGCTAAACATAATGAATATGACGGTAAACTTCAACTAGGGGTTTTATTTACCTAACCTAGGAGGCGCCATCAAGTACAAGGTTTAAGTTTATTCTATGGTTTCAATTTTTTTCTACACTACGAAGGATCACACACATTAAGACAAGTTATGCATAGATCTTATACTAGGGTTGAGTGTTTCGATTAAATCTCTTTATTACATTTATAAGGTAATAATGCAACACAATAAATAATTAATCCTTTATTTAACACTGAAAAATGCCCCACAATGTATTAGCTTCAAATTCATTTACTATATATATATATATATATATATATATATATATATATATATATATATATATATATATATAACCCTTTTACCATACGCAACTATGAATCAAATTGGAACCTGTGATTAAATGCACATTTCCTAAGATATCCCTAAAACTAGCATCCCATACATATTATCAAATTTCAAATATAAAATTTTTGTAGCATTAGACTACATTATACATATATTCATTTTATAATGACCTATAAAAATTACAATAACAAATAATGAATTACACATCGCCCTTTCGCCATCTTTCTTGCATCCTGCAAAACCATGTTAGCATGAAATCATCAATAAATTGCTAGCATGGAATCCACCATAATCTAACATAATTAATGTATTTAGTTTCCCATTTACATGTAATAATAATTAAAATTTTCATTTGGAAGAAAAGGTTTAGAAACATGTATTCAGTTCATTTCATTTCACTTCACTTCGTAACCAAGGAAAGAGAAAGAGAAAGAGAAAGAGAAAGGAAGAGAGAGAAACACCATTTTGTCAAAACTTCTATTTCACACAAGTTACACTATAGAGTTTTCAAATAGTTATTTAGATATGTAAAAATTTTCCATGGTGGTTTGGCAACCCAATAGGGGTCCTACAACTTTATTTTTACATTTTCCTGCTAGCTATAAAAATGTTCAAAACAAGCTTAGAAGCTAAGAATACTATTTCAAATGTTGTCTTCCGATGAGCAAACACACCACGGTTAAATATTTGTGTCCAATTATATACCAAGAGTTCATAGGAACTGACGGAATTAAGAACTAGCGAACGGTTTGCGATCAACGGCTAGTTTGCTAGGGCCATCGATCGTAATTGGCCTAGTTGCAAATGATTAAAAGTTAGTTCAAGGGCTCAGTAAACCACATCAAAAACTAATGTTTGATGGATGTACGCATTAGGATAAAATTCCTACAAGGTCCCCCATACGTGGATAATTCATCAGAGTCGACGGAAACCCAGAACTAGAAAACTATTTTCAAAAGGAAACATGTTTTCTAGAGTGACAAGTTGTAATTGGTCTAGTTTGACATCGTCAAACTGCGACCACAAGAATACAAAATGGATTTGCCAAACTATACAGGAAAGTGTTTTTCCCTAAACTGAAGGTTCCATGTAATCGTTTAGTAAAAATACTAGAGGTTTGTGAAGACGAATAATAATTACTCTATCCAGGTTTCAAATGGTGGTTCAAAATGAAACCCAACCTTTTAGATTTAGCAGCTTCATACCACTACAAAACAATGTAATAAGGCTCCTATAAGGTCATCAAAAAGCTCACAAATGTTCATTCAGGGTCGATCAAAAGATTTAAGTGACACCTCACATAACAAGGTACACAAAGGAAGCTTAACTCTCCTTTCCAAAGTTATGAAGGTTACTTTGTGAGTCTCTAGAAGTCACAATTTATCTATTTAAACTAGGACATGGTCAACATATTTACTAGGAAGTCAACTTCAACTTATCCATAAAACAATACTGTAGTGATCTAGTTTGGTCAAGGAGTTTTCTAAATCACCTCAAAATGAGGGTTCAAGTTCATGGTTTACTACAAAATGATTATTTTAATTGTGTGAGTAACGATACGACATTTTATTGTTTTACGAGTTAATATAAAACAATTAAATCTACGATAATATCAAGATTTTAAAATTTAATTTCATTATAAAAGAAAAACTAAACTACGAAAATTAAGAAAGATCAGGAGAGATGAACCATGCCTAGAGGAACGAATCTGATCAAAATTGTAGGATTTGGTTCTGAATCTCTAATGGACATTTCATCAATTAGTTTACACGTGTCCTCTATTCCACCCTTATGCATTCGATAGAAAGATTCGATACCCATTCCACGAAATGATTTGAGAATTCTCTATAATGATCACGGCTCGAAAGATAACATTGGCCATAAAAACCCTCCTCTACATGAGCCTATAGATTCTAAAATCTTCCTCTAACTTCCCCATTTTACAATAACTGTCCAAAAGAGTAATATATGTCATAATATAAGCCTCAAGGACCGATTCTTTCATTAAAACCATGAACTCGTATGCTCTTTACAGATTTCATATGGCAACCCAATATCCCACTTTTGCATAGATGTTTGATAAGAGAACTTAAACTGCAACATTTGATCATCCAACTCGAAAGGAGAGTTACTATTGACAATTGTTGCACTTCTGCAAAAATGGGCAACTCAAAAATTCGTTACAACGAACATCTTTGGTGAAGTATACCTAAGCTAAGGGATTTACGTCAGGTTATTTTGTTTTGTTGATTTGTGAAAGAGATTAAGTGAAATATGCAGCTATGTGTGCTGTTATAAAACGTAACAACTCACATAGTCTGCAATCTCATGAATATCCTTAGCAAGAGAACAGATGCCCCGAAGGACATCTGTGTTATCCTGATGAAGACACCGGATTGTTGAATATGTAAGGGGTATAGTTTTTGAATAGCAGACATAGTGGTAGTTTTCAGACAATCAAATTCATGGTTATTATCTTGATTCCTATCAGTTTTATTGCTCTATGTTCATTAAATTTGTTATGATTTATAAGTCTGCATTTACCTATGTTGCCATAAAATATTACAATTGACTCCTTTCCTACTACTTCCATCAAGAAAGTATTGACAAAAAACAGTGACAATAGTGTCCAAATGGACGTAGCATAAAGGATTCAAAATGAAGAATGGAAGCTAAGATAATCACACAACATACAAAGAGACACATTTTATTCAATGATTATCCACTGGAGTTACAGGTATTCACTTCAAGTTACCCCTTATGCTAATTCATTTTATTGAGATATTGAGTTGCCTACATCATTATACAATCAAAGGAAAACTGAATGCAGAAAGAGATAATTAACTCATTATTTCAATTTAATGCTTTATTCATAAGAGATCATAAGCTTTCCCACACAAGCCGTGGGATATGACTAAGTGACTCATCATACACATGGAAATGAGAATATCACATGTGCTAAAGAACAAGAGTAGAGGAGTAAAAGGGAACCCATCATTGCCTTTTCTATCTTCTGTCTTCACTCCTCAGCCTTTCCATCTCCATCTCAACTCCTCTGTCTTCCGCTTCCATCTCCATTTCTTAACACCTACAAGACGAGAGAAGCATATGTCAAATTGAGCTCAGGGTACAATATTATTCCAGTACTCATGTTCTAAAGAAAATACAAATTCTGAATTCGATGTATCTAACGGTACTTGAAAGAAAGAAGTACATAAACACATGGCATAGGAAAATAAAGAAAAACAAATGAGCTGGTAACAAGGAAGAGGCATATTTCATAAGGTAAATCTGAAAAGAGAAAGTCAAATGAAGTTAAGAGTTGATTTAAAAGGGGCAGAATCTGAAGTAGCTTGTGAAAGAAACAGATGAGTAAATGACACTAAAAGCAGGTTGGAAAAGGTTGCGGAAGAAGGAGGGAAAAAGAAATAAATCACATGGATACAAAAGAGGCTAAAAGGCCTATTTATTTATAACTCATTTTGAAGGAACAGGTTGCAACATTGATTGAAAATCAGTTACTTGGTTAAGAAGAAAGCATCTACTGAATGAAGCACAGACATCATTTTCAAATAGCTTACAAAAGAAAGTCATAGCTCAAAGGCTCACTTTAGAATGAGCTAATAACAAGATATTTTGCAAATCTGGATCAAAAATCTGGAAAAGGAGAGAGAAAATAGGATTTTGGAAAAATTTTGCCAGAGTCTCCCCTTGTAAAATGGACTTTTCCAGAAAATCAAAATTGAAACACATGCTTTTCAGCTACTACAGTGCTTTCTAAGCTATCTGAGCTTCAAAAGGAAGTAAAACAGTCAAGGAAATTCATGTTTCATCTCTTTTAAAATTGATATCATGATCAAACGAAACATACAGGTTTTCCAGATTCTCACCATGCAATAGCTATCAATGTTCCTTCTATTTTCAAATTTAAGTGTGAATCAAATAAGTAACTACTTTACAAATTTTCATCAAAGTTGTAATGAATCAAATAAAGTCAGCATGACAGCTCATTTAGATGATCAGATAAGCAAAGAAAGATGTTATATCTTTTTCAAGAAAAGGTTAAATTATCAAAATCTTGAAAGAGAAGGATTCTAAAGAAATTTTTCTAGAGTTTCCCCTTGCAAAACAAACTTTTCCAGAAAAACAGAATTGAGAAATAATGCAGGAATTAAAATATACTTGCTACTATGACTTCTGGAAAGTGAAGTACCATTACAGAGAAAGAAATTAAGTATCTTCTTCATTTTCAAAAAGGAGATGTTTATTTCATTATACATAAAGTATGTAATAATGTTTGCAAACAAAGAACTAGCATACAACTACCAAGGATTCATTATCCTGAATGCAAATGTCAAACTACAGAATATCAAAGATAGCATTCATCTTCCGACTGATGGAGTAAACTACAAAGCTCAACAAAGATCCAGCTAAAGCATGCCTTACAGAAATAAGATCATTATACAGAAATTATGCATGCACAAAGTTCATAAAAGTAGTTCGAATTTCATCTACAAAGGAAAAATGAATCACAAAGGAAATAAACTACTAAGTACTAGGTTTCCATTTCTAGGATATAGTTCATAGACAGTAACAACAAGTCAAGAAGCTTGAACTCATACAGGTCCAGAAAGGAAGCATGTCATGATGCCAAGCATTCATCTACAGGAAAATGAAACAGAGTTTGAATATCAAGGTAAAAGATCAAACAGTTTACACTTCTAAGTTTGGAGCCAGATTTGCAAGTAAAATATCAAACCCGAGTATAGAAGGAGTTCCTCTGCAAATGTCAATAAAGTAAGACTCGAGCTCGAGTTTTAAAATCAAAAAGGACTGAACCCACAAAGTATTTTTGTTTAACGAATATTATAACCAAGGTTAGCAAGGATCCAGAGTTGCAGGACAAAAACTCAAGCCCGAAAGAAAAGAGGAAAATAGTGTAAGAACTCACCGTGCCCGTAACGAGCAAACAAGCAAAGTCGTGGAAACTTCCATCTACAGGCTTGTGTTGAGCGCATTAGCTACCAAATCGAAAAACAGATATAAAACAAGAACTCAAAGTTTCGTCACGATCACAACAGAGCAAAGAAATAGCTGAGAATGATCTTTAGATCATCTACAAAGAAGAAAAGGTCAAGCTACATGATCAAAAAACAAAATAAATAACTCCATGTTTGTGAAAAACACAGAAACAGTTGAGCAACTATGGCATCGACGGCTCAATAACAAGTATGCAAGCTCAAAGACTTCCAGATCTCCAAGTTTCCATCAAAGTGCAAAGCGAGCTAAAAATTTTCCAGGGCTTTACCCGCAAATTGAAAAAACTGAATGAAATGACCAAGCAGAGCTCGCATGTGTTTAAACCTTTCATCGAACTTGGGTTACAAAACCCTAACCCACGGTAAAGCATCAACGATTCATCAAATGCCAAGTTCCAGATCGAATGGTGATCGGCCCACATAGATTCCAAAGAGATAAATCCCAATTAAACGCCACCGACTGGAATAAATGCTCAGGCTAGAACCCTAATCCGGGTTACAAGATCAAGGGCCTCAAACACTTCGCAGAACCCAAGCTAAACCACCACGATCAAGTTACCATAGGCCATGGTCAAATGAAGGGTGAGTCATCATGGAGAGGGGCCAACCCACATGGACAGAGAAATAATAATTCGCCAAGACCTTACAAATTCTAAAGTATGCATGCGCGTAAAAATAAAATCAAATATCATTATATGCCAAAAGTCCCAAAAAGGTGATATTTGTATTATGTGCTAAGGTCTAAGGGTGGCGAGTTTAATACATGGTGGACTAGCCAAAGGGTGCTGCCCTTTATATTATACACATGCTAATGCCTAAGTCCACAAGGTGGCAGTATCAAACTATACGAACCAAAGGTGGTCCCCACATGGGGTATTAAAAAGAAATTTGTAAAGTGTCACTCTTGTGACCATCCAGAAAAGAAAAGAAAATCAAAGCATGTACATATTGGAGGTGGTCCCCATTTTAATTTTATTGTGCAAATATTGCTAAAGGCTGCATCCTTTTTGCCTACACACAAGAGTGATATTTTGCATGCCTTCACAACAAGACAGAACAGAGAAGATGATGAATTTGCATGTGCAAGGAAAGAAGACTTCCCTAGCAAGCAATTTATAATTTTAGCAAATTATTCACCTTTCTTTCTTAAAAATAGAACAGTCAACTTCAGTTTGATTGTATTGTATCTAAGGCTGATAATGCCTATTTTATTACATGCTCTGGTTTGTATTATTTTATTCCTTTATTTAAGGGATAAAATTAGGACACATGGGCGAGTACAGCCTTAGTCTATTTTTAGGAAGGGGGTGAACTTTTGCTATATATTGTGTGCTCTTGCAAAGCACAAGGGGGGGGATTTTTCAGAGATTTTCCCAGAAGAACTTTTGATATGAGTACTGAAGCAATT
The DNA here is from genome assembly GCA_019776745.2 of Taxus chinensis. Lineage (NCBI taxonomy): Eukaryota > Viridiplantae > Streptophyta > Pinopsida > Cupressales > Taxaceae > Taxus > Taxus chinensis. The sequence goes on from JAHRHJ020000730.1 coordinate 25,286, forward strand.
TCTACCAGTTTTACCCTCTAAGTGTTGAATTAGTTTTGCCTTTACAAGTTGTTCTGTAGTCTTGTGTATGCCAATATTAATCTTGTGAAATCAATATTCCCTGATTAATCACTTTACCCTGCTGTAGATCTACTATTTCCCTGCTAAATTTCATTGTGCATGTTAGCTTACTAATACTGTTGTGATTTTCCCTCAGTATAAATTAGGTGTTTTTGCCCTTATGTTTTGCAGAAAATACAAATTGGTTCGTGCACACAAAGAATTCTTCACAAGTCAGTTATGTATTGCACTCAAGTCAAGTTCTTTATTCAAATTTGGTGTATCACCTTAGTAATTATCTCATTTTCAGTCACTTCCTAACCCTAAAACTCCCAGAAAGCAGTCTAGTGAACACCAATAAGGAACCAGCCTTTTAAACCCCGGAGGTTCACCTCAAAATAGGTATATCCATAGACCTGAGGTGTCCCCATTATATCTACGAGAGAGAGAGAGAGATCTTTTGCAGACTTAGAACACCTGCTGCCATCTCTCTTATGGGTGCACTTTCGATAGATAACAGTTACCATAAATAGTGACTCCATATTTTATATGCTCTTTAAGCACCTAGAAAACAAACCTACATAGTCGCCTAAGGTTTGAATGGTATGCTAATGTTAAGAGTTTAGAGTTTCCTCAAGATAGCTGACATAACCACACAGATCTATTTTTTTTGTCTGATTTAAAGACACACCGAAACCATTCAACCATTTAAATCCCTCATCCACTAAACCTGCACAGCCACATGCTAATAAAAATAAGAAAGAATCTTACATGGCCAGAATGTCTCCCTTGAGATCGCCTTTCCATGAGGCACCTTGCCCAACCTCTTCTCACCCCTGTTGGACCTCCCATACACCTGCCAAGAACTTGTAAAAATAAAATCTGACAAATTAATACCTCCCTAAAATCATTTATGTGCATACGAACCTTGATTCTAAACTCTTATTTTTGCCTAAGAGGGGAATATGATGGTAAAAGAGAACTGATTTTTGGATGACTACTATAGGAGCTCCATTTTGCATACATGTCCTCCAGATTCTCTACAATTGTAACATCTTGCAAGTTCCTCTATTCTTTAAACTTTCCTGGATGATCACACCATGTTCCATAGGTCCCATTTCGATGCAGGCTAGGAGTATGTGTCAAAGGGCAAGAGGCTCCACACATGTGAATGCATTTTCTTGAAAGTTTCTAACCTTTTTCAACAAACCCATTTTGTGTATATCCTATAGAAGTTGTCATCCATTGAACCATGTTTTAAAGCACTAAATCAAACAATGCACATGCCAATTTCTTACTTCCACATTTTCAAACATACCTACTAGATCACTTCTAACTTCAACATGTGACAAATCATCTATCTTTTATGCTTTGATGGATGTCCATACTCTTCCCAAAGCTCACATTTTAGCACAGGATGTGAGTACCGAAATGAATGTAAACCGATCTGGTTGGAGACCTATTTGAAGCGCCTCCTGACATCAATCTTCTTCTGTATACACCAAACAAACAACGGTATTCAAAGCTTGTTTCCTCACAGATATAAAGAACCCACTGTAAAAATCCATTGCTGCTAAATCTACGTGTTAACATGGGTTTCAACATGATTATTTCCTCTAGATTTGGAATAAGTCACAGAATTACTGAGTAAGGAAAAGACAGGTGTTGCTGGGCATTAATGAGGTCCATGTGCCTTCACGTGGAGGGGCAGTCACCTACTGTACTCACCCACCTACCCACCTGCCTACGCACCAATTTTTTTTTATAAAATATTTCTTTATTTATTGTATATTATTATTATTATTATTTATCATGCATTACATTTCCCTCACCTTATAAGAGCATCATCCCCAATGCAACATAACACCAAGGCAGTAAAAGTAATAAGCAATAAAGAAAGCTAATGATGACAAGTTTCCTCTATGGATAAGATCTTTGTCGTTAGAACATGACCATAGGGAGGTCAATAAAGTTTAACAATTTCTTAACTTTTAATATTCTGTGAAGATTGAAAATTCTCTTTTACTTTATCAATTAATTAGTCTTTTCCTTTACTTTATTTCTTATTCTCAAGATCTTAATATTTCATTGTTTCAAGATTTCACTTTATTTATTTTCTTGGGTGCCCAAAAGTAATTGGCCTCAAGATGTCACACAAAACAAACAACCCACGATAAACCTTGCTACTTATTTTCACCACTGTATCACATCACAAGAACTCAACCAAACCATGGAAGGAATATACACAATCCACACAACATAGTACTTATTGCACATGCCCCCAACACAATAGTACATGTAACATAAGCAGACTACAACAACATGGAATTCCTAACATGTACACATATGCAGGTTCCACAAAACTCCAAACCATTTTTATAGGTACAAAGTGTCAAGATGGAAGCAACATCACAAGACATAGCCCATAATCACAAATGTACACATAACTCACTATACCAACTCCACACCTCACAAGACATCATAAAACAATCTCCATATATCTCCCAAAGCATAACTAAACAAATACATCTACCTCCCAAGAATCACATAACAACTCCATATACCTCCCAAAGCATCAATTACACCCACACAAATCTCTTATGCCTCCCTCTAGTGTCTCTTATGCCTCCCTAAATTCTCTTATGCCTCCCTCAAGTAATAAAATAAAGATAAATTTTCCTATTCACTCCCCAAAAGAGGTCGGTCACAATATGGCCCTAGGCACATAGAGTCCAGATACCTCTAACCCAAGTGACATAATAACGCGTGGTTTAACAACCTGCTATTTATCGGTAACTCCTTAGGGCGTACCCCCATACAACGAAGCGGGTCGATAGGTCCCACCACTCTATGCTGAATCCCATGACCCTATTCAAACACATTACGACATTAGAACCAACATAACAAACCATTCAAATTCCAAGTGGCAAGATCTAAGGCCTTGGGTAAGGCTATAAGATTTTTAAACTTAAAAAGAAAATTTAAATCAAAGCAAAACAAATGGCCAAATAGCCATAGTTAGTGCAAAAATCTTCCTCTTTAATGCATTAACCAAATAAATGCCTAAAATATAAGAACATGTCAATCAATAAAATTGTTTACTCTAGCAAGAAAAGGGAGAGTTTTCAACTTATGAATAAAATGCATGTATATAAATAACACATTACAATAACTACGTGGCCTTATATGGTCACCAGGTGGGGGTACTCAACGAGTTGCTGGAACTCAGAACATCAAGCCTCAACTCGTAAAATAACATATCAAATAATACAACTATCATCATCTCTATCTGAATCAGCCCGCCACCACTTCGACAAGGCTCAACATAGTCAACATCACATTGGTTGAATCCATATGACAACCATATTGGGAGAGAGAAACGAGTACAAGTCACCATCTACTGAGCCTAAGGTGTTCACAAAACACAATATGCATGACACCCATTGAGCAAGTGCCACACATACGAAACAAACAAAAGTGGGTTTTCAGCCTATGTAAGGCTCAACTTCCTATCTCGTACTCAGCTCGAGTGAATGGAAAATGGTACACATTTTCTCACTCCAAACATACACAGTTTACCGATTTCCCTTAGGGTTAGTTAGTGTAGGGTCCACAACATAACATATAACTACATCACTAACACAATGGTGATTCACACACATTAAACATAACATCTTATGTATGGTATATATATAGGGTATAACACAATCATTACTTTTACAAGTTACGATACATCACATTATCACATTCAACACCCAAAGTGTAATCACTGTACATTAGGGATCATACACCCACCATATGGCCATAAATCACGATATGAACCATCACATTTTTTTCATGAATTATATGTATGAGGAACACAATTTATATCCTTACAACATATAGTCAATTCCAATTACAACATGGTGAAACACACGATTTATCACAACACAGTGATGACATCTCGATCAAATCCAATTCACTTTACAACAATTTTATCATGCAATACCTCAATACACCTTCATATATCATAATGCCCAAAATACTCCAATACTTCGCAATCCACAATAACATGCTTTTTCACACACAATAAGGTGGTACATCACACATGGAATCTTCATAGAAGCTATGAAAAGGAGAGAGAATAATCTAATCACAAGCACATCAACATGGTAACAAATACGCACTAAGTAACATACACAACATGTGCGTTCAAAATATCAAAATTACGACATACTTCACATCATGCTTATATCACATTACTCTTCCAATATCCACCACCATCATACAACACCATCACAACTCCAATCTGCCCCAGAGGTTTGAGAGCATGAACATGTACTCTGATACTAAGTGTAATGCCCACATTTTACACACACAAATAAAACAGTAAAATACTAGGATACTATTTTTTTTACTTACATTGCTCACTACACAATGCCACAAAGGCTCCAAGTAAGGAAAACTCCGTAACACATATGACACTTACATAAGCCATCGACCCACATAGACACATGAAAACACCATATACATGTCAATGCCACACCTTCCCCAATGAAAGAATGCTAGCAATAACCCAACCACAAGAAAAGGGACTCAAGGATTAGCAACCCCACAACACAACATTTCCATGATTACATCTTAGTTATGATTAACATTCCAAGAACATTTTTATACAAGGATGATTTTATCCATCTTCAACATACATATTCTGCAATTTATTTCACATTCAACTTATTGTTTGACCATTTAAGATTTCTCTTTATCCCTTATGACAATCTCCATTACTTATATAATTAAATTCCATATTTCTAATTACCTACAAAGTTCCTAATTCTCTCGTTCTTATGCTAAAGGTTTGTTTTCTCAAAATATGTTTAGTTGACATTTAATTTTACCCTCATTATGCAAGGGGACCAACCACAAGTTATCGAGGGAAAATAATACACATCAAAGGAGGTGAAGAATCAAGTTTCTCTTTCCTATAAACTTCCTTCCATTCAAAGGACATTTTTTTTTCGTACTATGGTTGTTTTAGTATCAATCTTATTTTGATTCGGTTAAGCATTTACAAGACATTATTTTATTTTATTTTATTTTTAGAGAACTCTAAATTTTCTCAAAGGCCTAGTCCCACCAAGAATCAATTTGTATCCATTATGAACAAAAATTCAATGCCTAAATCATCCACAAGGAATTTAAGTGAATTTTTGTTCCTAAACCATTATCACACATACTATTGTTTCTCATTTCATTTACAATGTTTGCTAGGTCTTTTTTTTTTGGGGTGTCACTTTATAACATAAAGAGTTACGAAAGTAAGTATTTACCATTTTGAATAAGTATATGATTGGAAGCATTATAACTACACACGAATCCCAAGTTAACCTCCTAATCAACTGAGGTTTGGTTTAATTCCAACTACATCTAATGATCTACACCTAAACTATATATGATTTTAAGGAAAGAGGACATATTTATGCTAAACCACCTTCAAGAAAAGACCAAGGTGATATGTTGATAAAAACCAAGGTAACACATTTAACTATGAGGAACTAAGGAGTTCATTAATAAGAGTTTAAGACCTACAACAAGTATTTCACGATATTCAACTATGTCATCTGGATCCAACATGGACTTAATTCACTGATGAAGTTAATTTCTAGATCTAATCTTGTAAGTCCTAGCAATCCAAAAGGATACTAAGGGAGTATTAGCTCTACTTACCCCACAAATGGTAAGGTTACATTGCATAGTCGTTGCTTCGAACAAGGACTCATAAGATGACTTCCAAGGAGGTCTTCACTACTCAACACTGTGTCAGGCCTGAAGAGAGGAAATTCTCCTCACGGTTACCAAAACTAGAAGGAAACCACATACTCCAGATAAAGTTATACCATGTCATTCCTCAAATATGGCTTCATGATAATGTCGCTAAACATAACAACTATGATAATAAACTTCAACTAGGGGTTTTATTTACCTAACCTAGGAGGCACTATTGAGTACAAGGATTAATTTTATTCTATAGTTTCAATTTTTTCTATGCTACTAAGGATCACAAACATTAAGACAAGTTATGCACATATATTATTTGAGGGTTGAGTGTTTTGATTAAATCTCTTTATTACATTTACAAGGTAAGAATGCAACACAATAAATAATTAATTGTTTATTAAACACTGAAAAATGCCCCGCAATGTATTAACTTCAAATTCATTTACTACATACATACATACATACATACATATTATACATATATATATATATATATATATATATATATATATATATATATAACCTAGGAGGTGCCATCGAGTACAAGGTTTAAGTTTATTCTATGGTTTCAATTTTTTTCTACGCTACGAAGGATCACACACATTAAGACAAGTTATGCATAGATCTTATACTAGGGTTGAGTGTTTCGATTAAATCTCTTTATTACATTTATAAGGTAAGAATGCAACACAATAAATAATTAATCCTTTATTTAACATTGAAAAATACCCCACAATGTATTAGCTTCAAATTCATTTACTATATATATATATATATATATATATATATATATATATATCAAACCCTTTTACCATACACAACTATGAATCAAATTGAACCTGTGATTAAATGCACATTTCCTAAGATATCCCTAAAACTAGCATCCCATACATATTATCAAATTTCAAATATAACATTTATATAGCATGAAACTACATTATACATATATTCATTTTACAATGACCTATAAAAATTACAATAATAAATAATGAATTACACATCGCCCTTTCGCCATCTTTCTCGCATCCTGCAAAACCATGTGAGTGTAAAATCAACGATAAATCACTGGCATGGAATCCACCCTAATATAACATAATTAATGTCTTTAGTTTCCCATTTACATGTAATAATAATTAAAATTTGCATTTGGAAGAAAAGGTTTAAAAACATGTATTCAGTTCATTTCATTTCACTTCACTTCGTAACCAAGGAAAGAGAAAGAGAAAGGAAGAGAGAGAAACACCATTTTGTCAAAAGTTCTATTTCACACAACAAGTTACACTATAGATTTTTAAAATAGTTATTTACATGTGTCAAAAGTTTCCACAATGGTTTGGCAACCCGATAAGGGTCCTACAACTTTATTTTTACATTTTCCTGCTAGCTACAAAAACACGCAAAATAGGCTTGGAGGCTAAAAATACAATTTGAAATGTTGTCTTCTAATGAGCAAACACACAACAGTTAAATTTCTATGTGTACACTTATATACCAAGAGTTCATAGGAACTGACGGAATTTTGAACTAGCAAATGTTGACTAGTTTCTTGGGGCCATCGATCGTAATTGGCCTAGTTGCAAATGATTAAAAATTAGTTCAAGGGCTCAGTAAACCACATCTAAAACTAACATTTGATGGATGTACACAACAAGATAAAATTCCTACAAGTTTCCTCATATATGGATAATTCATCAAAGTCGATAGAAACTCAGAACTAGAAAACTATTTTCAAAAGGCAACATGTTTTCTGGAGCAACAAATCGTAATTTGTCCAGGTTGACCTCGTCAAACTACGACTAGAGGTCTACAAAATAACTTTTCCAAACTATACAGGAAAGTTTTTTTCCCTAAACTGAAGGTTCCATGCAATTGTCTAGTAAAAATACTAGAGGTTTGTGAAGACAGATAATAATTTCTCTATCCAGGTTTCAAATGACAGTTCAAAATGAAACCCAACTTTTTAGATTTAGCATCTTCCTACCACTGCAAAACAATGTAACAAGGCTCCTATAAAGGTGTCAAAAAGGTCACAAATTTTCATTCGGGGTCGATCCAAAGATTAAAGTGACACTGTACGTACCCAAAATTGTAAGGTACTGTACTGCCAGAATAGTGTAACAAGTGCCCCGATGATGATACAGGTCTCCTCGCAAGGTGTTCGGGATCCGGAAAAGCCCTCGGAGTATGCGTTAACATCCCGCATGCCCCGCTTAGCCCCCGCGCCCTTTGTTTTCCCCTTTTTCCCTCTTTCCTTGGCCTCTTGACCTTCAGTGACGAAACCGCCACCCTGAAGGGCGACGGTCTCGTGACCAACCGCCATGTACACGGAGTCAAATAATGAGTAGGCATGATCTAAGAACATTATCTCATGCAAAGATAATTTTGTACTTATATAAAACTGACAAAACAGGGCGGCGGTCCTGTAACAACCGCCCTGCTCAGAGCGGTGGTCCTATGCACATTTTCCAGAACGCTCATTTGATGCGACTCACGTGAAATATCACGTTTCACCAGCTTTTCTTTGCTTACTTGAGCATGCATTAATGTTTTTGGTCCCCTGGAATAGTGTTTTTTCTTTGTTTATTGTTTAGGAGTTCAATTTGGTTTTGGTTTTTGAGAGTTGAAATTCCTATAAATGCATGGTTTGTGTATATGCAAATGGGCAGAATGTAGAAGAATTTGGTGAAGAATTTGGTGAAGAATTTGAGCTGGAGCTTTTGGTCACCATTTTTCCTTGTTAGAGTCTTCTGATTTTTAGTGTCTTGGTTAGCTTGCTTAGGATTGATAGCATAGTTTATTTCATACTTGGTTAGTATTGCTCAGCTGTTGGTAAGCCACAGACCCATCTTGTGCAGGCAGTGCTATTGTTCCATCCAATCTAGTTAGAAGCTTGCCTCTGATACCTCTTTGCTGTAGATTTATCTTCATCGTGTCTTAGAGTTCTTAGTTCAATTCATTATATACCTGGTTAGCTTTATCCAGCTGTTGGTAACCCACATATCCAACTTGTGCAAGCAGTGTCTTTATTTTTAAATAGAATAGCTTGGGAAGCCATTAAAGTTGCACGTAAATCTAAAGATTAACCTCCGCAATCAACTGAGGTTTGGTTTAATTCCAACTACATCTAATGATCTATCACCTAAACTATATATGATTTTAAGGAAAGAGGACATATTTATGCTAAACCACCTTCAAGAAAAGACCAAGGTACAATATGTTGATAAAAACCAAGGTAACACATTTAACTATGAGGAACTAAGGAGTTCATTAATAAGAGTTTAAGACCTACAACAAGTATTTCACGATATTCAGATAATTATGTCATCTGGATCCAACATGGACTTAATTCACTGATGAAGTTAATTTCTAGATCTAATCTTAGTAAGTCCTAGCAATCCAAAAGGATACTAAGGGAGTATTAGCTCTACTTACCCCACAAATGGTAAGGTTACATTGCATAGTCGTTGCTTCGAACAAGGAACTCATAAGATGACTTCCTGAAGGAGGTCTTCACTACTCAACACTGTGTCAGGCCTGAAGAGAGGAAATTCTCCTCACGGTTACCAAAATTAGAAGGAAACCACATACTCCAGATAAAGTTATACCATGTCATTCCTCAAATATGGCTTCATGATAATGTCGCTAAACATAACAACTATGATAATAAACTTCAACTAGGGGTTTTATTTACCTAACCTAGGAGGCACTATTGAGTACAAGGATTAATTTTATTCTATAGTTTCAATTTTTTCTATGCTACTAAGGATCACACACATTAAGACAAGTTATGCACATATATTATTCGAGGGTTGAGTGTTTTGATTAAATCTCTTTATTACATTTACAAGGTAAGAATGCAACACAATAAATAATTAATTGTTTATTAAACACTGAAAAATGCCCCGCAATGTATTAACTTCAAATTCATTTACTACATACATACATACATACATACATATTATATATATATATATATATATATATATATATATATATATATATATAACCTAGGAGGTGCCATCGAGTACAAGGTTTAAGTTTATTCTATGGTTTCAATTTTTTTCTACACTACCAAGGATCACACACATTAAGACAAGTTATGCATAGATCTTATACTAGGGTTGAGTGTTTCGATTAAATCTCTTTATTACATTTATAAGGTAAGAATGCAACACAATAAATAATTAATCCTTTATTTAACATTGAAAAATACCCCACAATGTATTAGCTTCAAATTCATTTATATATATATATATATATATATATATATATATATATATATATATATATATCAAACCCTTTTACCATACACAACTATGAATCAAATTGAACCTGTGATTAAATGCACATTTCCTAAGATATCCCTAAAACTAACATCCCATACATATTATCAAATTTCAAATATAACATTTATATAGCATGAAACTACATTATACATATATTCATTTTACAATGACCTATAAAAATTACAATAATAAATAATGAATTACACATCGCCCTTTTCGCCATCTTTCTCGCATCCTGCAAAACCATGTGAGTGTAAAATCAATGATAAATCACTGGCATGGAATCCACCCTAATATAACATAATTAATGTCTTTAGTTTCCCATTTACAAGTAATAATAACTTAAATTTGTACTAAAAAGAAAAGGTTTTAAAAAATGTATTCAGTTCATTTCATTTCACTTCACTTCATAACCAAGGAAAGAGAAAGAGAAAGGAAGAGAGAGAAACACCATTTTGTCAAAAGTTCTATTTCACACAACAAGTTACACTATAGATTTTTAAAATAGTTATTTACATGTGTCAAAAGTTTCCACAATGGTTTGGCAACCCGATAAGGGTCCTACAACTTTATTTTTACATTTTCCTGCTAGCTACAAAAACACGCAAAATAGGCTTGGAGGCTAAAAATACAATTTGAAATGTTGTCTTCTAATGAGCAAACACACAACAGTTAAATTTCTATGTGTACACTTATATACCAAGAGTTCATAGGAACTGACGGAATTTTGAACTAGCAAATGTTGACTAGTCATTTCTTGGGGCCATCGATCGTAATTGGCCTAGTTGCAAATGATTAAAAATTAGTTCAAGGGCTCAGTAAACCACATCTAAAACTAACATTTGATGGATGTACACAACAAGATAAAATTCCTACAAGTTTCCTCATATATGGATAATTCATCAAAGTCGATAGAAACTCAGAACTAGAAAACTATTTTCAAAAGGCAACATGTTTTCTGGAGCAACAAATCGTAATTTGTCCAGGTTGACCTCGTCAAACTACGACCAGAGGTCTACAAAATAACTTTTCCAAACTATACAGGAAAGTTTTTTTCCCTAAACCTGTACGTACCCAAAATTGTAAGGTACTGTACTGCCAGAACAGTGTAACAAGTGCCCCGATGATGATACAGGTCTCCTCGCAAGGTGTTCGGGATCCGGAAAAGCCCTCGGAGTATGCGTTAACATCCCGCATGCCCCGCTTAGCCCCCGCGCCCTTTATTTTCCCCTTTTTCCCTCTTTCCTTGGCCTCTTGACCTTCAGTGACGAAACCGCCGCCCTGAAGGGCGGCGGTCTCGTGACCGCCGCCCTAAACAGGGCGGCGGTCCTGTAACCGCCGCCCTGCTCAGAGCGGCGGTCCTGTGCGCGTTTTCCAGAACGCTCTTTTGACGCGACTCGCGTGAAATATCACGTTTCACCAGCTTTTCTTTGCCGACTTGAGCATGCATTAATGTTTTTGGTCCCCTGGAACAGTGTTTTTTCTTTGTTTATTGTTTAGGAGTTCAATTTGGTTTTGGTTTTTGAGAGTTGGAATTCCTATAAATGCATGGTTTGTGTACATGCAAATGGGCAGAATAGGAATTTGGTGAAGAATTTGGTGAAGAATTTGAGCTGGAGCTTTTGGTCACCATTTTTCCTTGTTAGAGTCTTCTGATTTTTAGTGTTTGGTTAGCTTGCTTAGGATTGATAGCATAGTTTATTTCATACTTGGTTAGTATTGCTCAGCTGTTGGTAAGCCACAGACCCATCTTGTGCAGGCAGTGCTGTTGTTCCATCCAATCCAGTTAGAAGCTTGCCTCTGATTCCTCTTTGCTGTAGATTTATCTTCATCGTGTCTTAGAGTTCTTAGTTCAATTCATTATATACCTGGTTAGCTTTATTCAGCTGTTGGTAAGCCACATATCCAACTTGTGCAAGCAGTGTCTTTATTTTGAAATAGAATAGCTTGGGAAGCCATTAAAGTTGCAGGTTTTGCTCTTCGTATAGGATAGTTGCAGGTTCTGGTCGCTTCATGTTGCATGACTCGCAGTAAAATCCCGCTAGGAATCGCATAAGCCAAGCTCTGTACTCTTGCGCTATCCCTCTCCTACTCGCATTCTCGGTCTGTATTCTGAGCTGTCCTTGTCCCAAAATCTACTCCTATCGGTGCTAGCATTACACGCTTTTCTGGATCCAAGTGAACACGAAAGAACGAGAAGATCATACTGAGGGGACGAGATCACATACACCATCGGATTCGCCACTGTTCTGCGGAGTCCAGGTTTTAAATTTCAAAGTTCTAGTCAGAATCATATCAAATAGAGTAGTTAATCACTTTATTTCATTTCATTCTATTCTCGACATTGCCAGGGAAGCTGTGGGGATTGATAGTTTCTGAGAAACTATGATTCACTCCTCACTTCTGAGGTAGGATCGAGAATCTTGCAGGTAGATTAGACAAACTGTTTTATTCATTTAGAATAATTCTACAAATCGCACAGGCAAATAACCACACTCGGTTATCTTGTCTGTTTTAAATTATTGTTTAGTTATTATTTCTAGATATGCTTAAAATAGTTTGCTTTCCTTAAAATTGTTAAATATTTCTTAGAAGAATAAAAGTTATATGCAGTTAGATTTATTTCACGTAGTTAGAATTTGTTTCATTACAGTTAGATTTGCATTTTGTTTCGTATGACAATTACGGGACCTCAAGAGCCCAGGGAATATATATTTGAGCCAATCGTGCCTCAACCAAACCTCGTCACAGCAATAGTTGACATAGACCAAAATCTCAGGATACAAGTATTCCGAACAACCACAGATTTACAACTGATCAGTTCTCAGTTAAGAGGATTAAACATAGAAGACGACCAAGCACATGCGTTTTGGTCAAGTCAGCCAAACTACAGATTACTCTAGAAAACATCCACATGACTGTAGAAGGGCTCGAAAGAGAACAAACATTCGGGTGCGATCCTCTAGTTCCACAGCCAGACGCTGGAGACACCCTCGTAGATATAGATACTAGCTTAAGAATCCAGGTTACGAGAACGTCTGTAAGGTATTCTGAGAAGATCGCACAACTATTGGTTCTAAACATAGAAGCTGAGAAAGCATACGATTACTGGATACTAGGGATTAGAACTTGATCTCGCATATGACCATAACAGGACCGCAACAACCAAGAGTCTACGGTTGTGACCCACAGATCCCACAACCCAACGAATCCACAAGTCAGTTAGATATAAACACTGGCCTACGCACACTAGTATTTCAGTCCACTCCACTTCCACCTATCATCATCGAACAACTGTCCTTACTAGATATAGCGGCTAGCGAAGCTAGGGAATTCTGGACTAGGCCAGAAAATCATCCGTAGAGCCAATTATATTCATCATCCACTATATGACCTTATCGGGAGATATACACGAAACAATCCCAGGTCATTTTCCACGTATTCCGCAACCCATAGATCGAATCACGCCAGAGCTCGATATTGATTGGAGCCTTCGAGCAGTCATCCTCGCTGATCGATCTATCACACCAGTCCAAGTTAGAAGGGCCTTCTTTGCCTTAGATTCACAAATTCCACTAGTGCGTGTCGAAGACATTAGACTGCCTAACTAGTTTGTCTGCATATTCCATCCCCACCGGCTGTCTCGGCACGACCTCGGGAGGTCGGGTACGCGGAAGAGTTACTTGTTGATTCTCACGCTCGCCTGTCGCTTTTCTGACGTACAAAATTGGTGAACCCGACGTGAAACAAACAATTGTTTCACCTTCTCTTTGAGAAGTTTTCAAATCTTCTCTCATCCACCTTCGCTCCTTCCCATTATTCTGCGGGTATTCATATACCCCCCGAATATGTCGGGATTCGATGCATATGGCAGACCCCTCTTGGGTCTTGAGGCATACTACGCCCAACAGAATAGGCAATCATCACCCTCGCTCTCAGTATGGGGTGACAACTATTCAACTAATCAGTTGTCAACACAAACCCCAAGAATCAGATATAGTTCATCTTTTCAAACTGAGGAGTTAGATCAACCCCCTCGAACCCAACAAACAGAACCTTCAGGTTCAAACAATATGACGTTTACCGGAGAATCTGGTTCATCTCCTCAAATGTTACTCAGACCACAAATTAGTAGGCAATCAGATCCATTCCTGGTCTTAGATGATGGACAGTCAACACGTTATCCTAAGAGTGAACAACGCTCCCGGGGAATGTACCCATCTATAGGAGGTTTACAAATACAACCCGAAATCTCTTTTCAAGAAAATACCTCTATGCCACTGCATACAGGAAATATTCTGGGAGAAACTTGGCAAGATAGCGATCAGTTTATGACAGGATATCATGTACCTTTACAACACCAAGGTATACAACAAACGCCGCTCAGGCAAAGTACCGTGACTTCACCAAATGAAGTCATTTCAACGTTAGTAGAAAGAGTGAGAGGGTTAGAACTGGCTCAAGCAAGTCAAAATTCTCCGTTCATACAAACAGGAAGTTCCAATCCTCCATACCACTCTGGTCAGGTAGATCTCCTTACGGGAGTAGGCACGTTAGGCATGCCTCCTCAATATCCACAGCAAACGCCAACAAGGCCTATCATCTCTAACACTATTCCTCCCGGTCTAGTGTCGAACAGTCCGTTCCTCGACAATACCCCGTCCTACTTAAACATATATTCTAAATCACCACAAGGAGATATGTTCTCCTCTCCCGGCATGTTTGCTCAAACGCAGGGACCTCCCTATGCCCCTGCCAATGCGTACGCTGCACCGTATCAACAACCTATCCCGCCACCACTCCCTCAGCAAACACCATCAATGGTCGAAAGCTATGCAATAGGGACTTATTCAGAATATCTAAAGGAACCCTTAGATTTCACCATACGAAGCGTCATGCTTCCAAGACCTCTCCCTGATTTGCCTAAGTTCAAGGGTGAGGGAGATCCAAACGCACATATCAAAGCTTACGCTACAGCCATACGAGAATTACTCCCTTGGGATGGGGTTGTTGCTAAAATATTCCCCAAAACACTGGAGGGCATTGCTCTCGATTGGTATTATAGAATACCTGAGGCTTCCATACATTCATTTAAACAACTCGTGTCAGAGTTCATCAAAGCCTTCGACATGAACAAACTGCTAAGAACAGGAATCAGGGAATTCTTGCACATCAAACAAGAACACAATGAATCTGTCGCCCATTTCATCCAGAGGTGGCGTACAGTTCTTTACTCTTCAGCAAGTGCTCCAAACATGGATCAGATGGAACTATGTGATTTATTCCTTCATTCTCTCAGCAGAGAAGTGAAAGAAGAAGTCCAGAAGTTCCCACTAAGGACTTATGATGAAGTACTTGAGAGCGCTCTGCGAATAGATCAAGCAGCGATAGATAGTGGTCGTAAGACATACGGAGCAAATGGGAGGTTAATCACCTCCACTCAAAATACTACAACTACCACAAATGTCAATCAAGGACCCAAAATCCTTAACAAAAATCGTGGGGTAACAACGGATGGGGTAACCGACCAGCCCAAGAGGGTAAATGTCGTTAATACTCCGTCACAAACAAACAACCAGCGAAACAACAACTTTACCCCAACGGTCAATACAGTGGATTTTAACCATCCACAACAACAACAACAACAACGGTGAAATCCCATACAAGGGCCAAGCCAAAACTCATTTGGTTACCAAAACCAAAGTCAAAACCAAAAACAACAATTCCAAAACTTTGGTCCTAATAGGCAACAGTTTGATCGGAATTTTAGGCCACAATACACACCAAACCAACAAAACGGGAATTATAATCCCAATTCTTATTGTGGTTTCCATAAAATTCATGGTCACGACACTAGAACGTGCCGTGACTACAATAAATTTATGCAACGTTTGCCAGAAGAACAAAGACAGTTCTTCACAGACCTGTTCTTGGCAGATCCCGTCTCATCATCACCAAATACTCTCGCAGGGGCAGTTTCTCCTCAGAATGCTCCCCTCAAGATCTTTAATGATCCGCTCCCAAATCATGACAGCAATAGGCTGAATCCAACCGGAACAAACAAAGGTGCAGTGACGGGAAACAATGACCATGAAGCCTCGACTTCATTAAATCCGTCAGTCGCGCCACAGTTGGGAGCTCAACCGAGACCTAAGATAGTCAGTTTGGTAGAATTAGACGCTGAACTACCTATCGAAGCTATAACGAGAACACGAGAGTATTTCTCTCAACCAAGCCCAAGTCATCTGCCAGAGACAGATAAGAGTCAGCAAATAGTTGAAAAACCCATCGGTGCCTATGATTTAATTAGTGACCTAACAAAGACCTTTTCACACATTTCATTTTTGGACTTACTAAAGAACTCTCCCCCTCACAGAGCTGCTCTTTTAGAAGCATTAGGTCTAGGCCATCTAATTAACATCACTCCACCTCCCGAAACACAAGTAAATCACGTAGATTTTGATATCCACCCTCCGGGGCAGCCGGACAAGGATGTCGAATTCATCTTCGAAATAAGTAAAATGCCCACAGATGCTGAGATCGCACGCCGAGGTGACCCAGCCTTACACTTGCAAGTGTGGGTTTATAATAACTATGTAAAACGGGCAATGGTTGACGATGGGGCTGCAGTTAACATAGTCCCTTTCTCTTTCCTCCAAAAACTTGGATATGGAGAAACAAACTGTTCCACTACACGAAATACCTTGAGAGGCTATGATAGCCTTAAAGCCACTTCGATAGGAACTATAATACTGCCGGTCACCTTAGGGCCCAAAACCATCTTGACTGAGTTTTATATTATAGATCGGGAAACTAACTATAATATGATCCTCGGCCGACCTTGGATACATCGAATGAAGGCAATCCCTTCCACGCTATTTCAAGAAGTAAGATTCTTGCATCTGGGAAAGGTATTTGTAGCCAAAGGCGATCCAAAACCTTTCGATTTGCACCTAGCTGATTTAAAGAAAAGACCAGGGGTGCACTCAGAATTTGAGCTGCCAACAAACCAACTTAATAAACCCTCTGACCCAAAGCCAGAGGAAAAGTTGATACCTACAATGGATCTTGAAACTACCAGCATAGCCAAAACAACTCCAACCCCTAAAGGTAAAACTAAAGAAACAGTATCATTAGGGACTACTGCGAAAATCGTTGAGTTGATAGAACAAGATTCACCAATGTTCTTACCATTCGATTCAGTAGGCATAGGATTTTCCCTAGGTGTTGGTTCCTTACCAGCAGAGGATCTCTGTATGATAGAAGTAGAGTGTGCAAACGCAGCAGATGCCCCAACATCTACACTCCCGACTAAGTATTTGACTCTCCATTTCGATGGAGCTAAATGTCGTTATGGAGTGGGGGCAGGTATAATTCTTACTTCGCCCGAGGAGAAGGTCCTCCCATTCTCATTTAAGTTAAACTTTGAATGCACAAACAATGGCGCTGAGTACGAAGCCCTCCTCCTTGGCCTCACCTTAGCCAGAAGAATTGGTATTAATAACATCAGAGTCTTGGGAGACTCGCAATTAGTAACAAACCAAGTTTCTGAAGTATATGAAACTAAAGCCGAACATTTACAACTCTACAAAAACGCTGTATTAGATTTAAGCAAGGCGTTTAACTTCATATCCATTGAAGCGATCCCGCGAGAGAAAAATCTTCTCGCCGATTCAATAGCAACCTCAGCATCACGTTTTACTCCAAGCAATGAGCTAGAAGATACTCACTTCACAGTATCCATTCGTGACGAACCATTAATAAAAACAATGACAAATCCTCTTTTAAGCGGAAGTGAATCTACCGTCCTAGACCATGTTGGAAATGATGCGGCTACTTTGGATTATTTAAATGCCTATGCAGCATTACATCTCTCCTATCACATGCTAGATTTATCCCTGATCCCACATTCGTCCTCCTACTTCGGAAATCCCGTAACGGATCTTCCGTCACAAAGGGAACCTAACATATACGCAATAGAAAATGGGGATGATTTAGATTTACCTCCAGCACCACCTGAGTTCGAAGAGGGTAACGCCTCTTTAATCGAAGAAACAATCGATGTCAACATTGGGACAGAAGATGAACCAAGAATATTGAAACTAGGTTCTTCGTTGACACCAGAAGAAGTGGAAATACATACTCAGGTTCTCAAAGAACATCAGAAGGTGTTTGCATTTAATTACAAGGAGATGACGGGAGTCGCACCCCACATTGCGGTACACAACCTCGTCACTAGATCGGATGCAAAGCCAATTAAACAAAAATCAAGACCCATGAAACCCAAAGTAGCTCTCATGGTAAAAGAGGAAGTAATAAAACTCCTTCAGGTAGGATTCATCAAGCCAGTTGACTACTCCCAATGGGTATCTAATATCGTTCCCGTTCTCAAGAAGAACGGAAAGATACGCATTTGCATAGATTTCCGAGACATCAACAAAGCGTGTCCTAAAGACGATTTCCCATTACCATCCATAGACGTTATTGTTGATGCAACAGCTGGTTTTGAACTCTTGTCTCTCATGGATGGATTCTCGGGATACAACCAAATCAGAATATCCGAGCAAGATCAAGCTAAAACCACGTTCATAACTCCTTGGGGAACCTATTGCTATGCTGTCATGCCTTTCGGTCTCAAAAACGCTGGTGCTACATACCAGCGGGCTATGACTTATATATTTCACGATTTAATTCATAAAATCATGGAATCCTACGTAGATGACTTGTTGGCTAAGGCCAAGAAGCGTTGTGACCATCCCGAAGTACTCCGCGTCATTCTTTCACGTTTAATAGAATACGGAGTTACGCTAAATCCAGAGAAATGCGTCTTTGGTGTAACAGGAGGAAAGCTCCTAGGTTACATCATATCGTCACGAGGGATCGATGTTGATCCAACCAAAATTCGGGCTGTCCTCGAAATGGTCCCACCTTCGAGTGAATCTGGAATCAGATCATTTCTCGGGAAGCTGGGTGCAATCCGGAGATTCATCCCAGACTTAAGCTTCGCTATTCATCCAATCAACAATTTACTCAAGAAAGACTATAGCATTGATTGGACCGAAGACTGCAACGAAGCTTTCAACGCAGTTAAACGTTTCTTGCTGTCACCACCTACGCTAATGCCACCTAAGCTGGATCGCCCTGTTAATCCTATATTCGCGAGCTACCAATGTCTCGCTGGCCTGTATGTTGGCCCAAGAAGACGATGACAAGAGAGAACGTGCGATTTATTTCATTAGCCGAACACTGCTCGACTATGAAACATGCTATACACAAGCAGAGCGAGAATGTCTTGCCATAGTCTTTGCTACTAAACGTCTAAGACATTACATGCTGAATCAAGAAACAAAGGTCATGGTAAAGACGGACCATTTACGGACTTTTCTCACACAAGGTTCCTTATCCAAAAAGGCTGGACGTTTTATAACCTTAATAGGAGAGTTCGAATTAACATTTGTAAATCAGAAGTCAGTTAAAGGACAAATCATCGCGGATTGGTTAGCTGACAACCCATTAGACGGAGGCGATCTAGTAGATTTGGATTTTCCAGATGAATGCGTATACTACATCGAAACTCAACCTGCTATTTCTGAGTGCCCTTGGTACACTGATATCATTAATTATATCATGGACCATACGTACCCGGATGCAGTGACACCGTAACAAAGAAGGTGATTACGCATAATCGTAGCCAAATATGTCATTATAGAGCAGGTGCTCTATCGAAAAGCATTCGATGGAATGCTCTTAAGGTGTGTCGACACAGAAGAGTCCAAGAGGATTCTCCATGAATCCCACAGCGGTATATGTGGAGGCCACTTCGGTGGCCATGCCACTGCTCGAAAAATACATCGAATGGGCTATTTCTGGCCCACTCTAGAACATGACGCGATAGAGTTTACACGCAGGTGTCATAAGTGCCAGGAATTCTCCCACGAGATCCACATGCCAGCACAAGCTCTACAACCAATCGCAACTCCATGGCCCTTTTCTACATGGGGCCTGGACTTGATAGGGAAGTTCTCTCCCTCATCCACAGATGGCCATAATTTTATAATCACGGCCACTGAATATTTTACCAAATGGGTGGAGGCCATGCCTCTTACTACTGTACCTGGTTCTGTAATCACTAAGTTCATTTTAAATCAAATCATTTACAGGTACGGTATCCCACAAATCATTATCTCAGATAATGGAACTTCTTTCAAGAATGAAGAAGTTCGTGAACTATGCAACAAATTTAAAATAAGCCATCATACGTACGGCTTCCTTGTATTATCCCCAAGCCAATGGGCAGGCTGAAGCAACAAACAAAACGCTGAAAGCCATTCTCCTTAAAACGGTTGAAAGAAAACAAGCGAGATTGGCATTTGAAGTTATATCCGGCCTTGTGGGCCCACCGAACCTCAATAAGAACACCAACAGGAGCAACTCCTTTCTCGCTAGTATTTGGGGCAGAAGCAGTTCTCCCGCTTGAGGTCAAAATACCCAGTCTCTGCATTTCACTACAAGGGATTCTGGATGAAGACGCTTACAGAGAAGCACGTCTTTCCCAACTAGAAAGCCTAGATGAAACTAGGTTAGATGCTGAACAGCGGCATAGAGCTTATGCTGACCGAATGTGCCGGCAATATAACAAGAAGGTTTATGAACGCGATATATACGAAGGTGATCTAGTTCTAAGACTAGACAGTCGGATCGACAAGAAGACCGGCGAAGGAAGGAAATTCCGGCCCAAATGGTTGGGCCCATACCGAGTCATGAAGGACTATGGAAATGGTGCATACCTCTTATGCACGCTAGAAGGTGAGGAATTTGGTGAAACAGTCAATTCCCTGCACCTCAAGCGTTTCTACGCATAAGCAGCTAGCACTACCTATATAACTATCTACATTGCATCTTCATATAGATTTAGATCATTTTGTCCACTTGTTCTTACACAAATTGTGATCAAGGAATCTATTCTCAAAGTAATTCATTACAAACTCATGATGTTGTTGGCACAAAACTTTCTAATCATATCTCTCCATTTTCGCGATATCATCAATCACCTCAGAATCTTTTATCAAATAAAATCAGACATGACGAAGTCTTAACGGTAACCATACCAAGATCTGCAAGTTTGTTCTCGCTTTGATTTCTTCTTAGGATTGGTGTCTTGCCTATGGCCTGTTCTAGAAGCTTCATGGTGTCACATCTATCCCATATACACATCTCTTTGGAAACAAGCATATACTGACATTTTACTCAAAAAGACAAGTCAAAAAGTGATTAAACAGAAAATTTTATTTTTACACATTTCCTTGCCCTACCAACCTTCGGTGATGAGCTTGCATCTCTTACTAGTGACGTAGGGTTGGGAAAGGATGGAAATGCCCTTACTCGCCTATGCCTTGCCCACGGCGATAAACCCATGCTTCTTACAGGTAGCATGGGGCAAGGTGTAGGGGGTCCTCTAGACAATGCAAACGTTAAAAGGTCATAAACAAACTATTCAAACTTTGAGTCAAAAATGAATGAATCAGATGTTCAAAATTCCAAGAGAGTTAAAAATCCTAAAAACCAGATTTTGTCTACTATGTGGCCATCTACGGGTCTAAGTCTGGATAAACCGCAAAGCAAGTCGCACCCAAAACTATGAAGTCATTCAGGTAGAGTAAGCTTGTAGTTCTCAACTTGGTTCCACCAAAGCTTCGTCTGTCTTTCATCACTATCGTTTCACCATATTTCATAAAACTTGCGCCCTTCTTGGCTCTTGGTGATGAGCTCTCGCATCTTACTAGTTGCGTGGAGTTAGGAGTGGGGCAAGTTAATTTGTTCATCATATTGGTTATTTTCATCACTTTGCCAAAACAAACATGAGGTATCCAAATTGCTCACAGAAGCTAAGATTTAAGATCACAATATATCTACAATATCATATATCAGCATCATGAAACACAAAAAGAAAGCAAGCATTTGCATCATCTGTTCTCCATTGCATACATTCTAGAAAGCATATAAAACATACATCGTAGTATACACGAGGAAGCTGGAAACAGAAAGGGAAAATACGAGTGACAAAGTTTTGATCCAAAAGTGAATGCATATATAAATAACCAATGTTTATATACAATGCCATCATGCTCTAGGCATGGTCAAAACGCTCAAAGAGCCCGTGATGTACAAAAGAATCTACAGTACAAAGCATATAGGGCCAAGTCACCTCTCAACCCCTACGCGACCCCTCCGAGGGTGTGCGCCCTTGCCTAGGACTCCGGCTACGCCAGCACTCTGAATGCACGGAGGACTCAGGGTCTCGAGGAGCAGCCGCGGTCTCACCATGAGAATGACTCCTCATAAGACGTTCGGCTGTCCTATAGCCTGCCAACTCTGTACGGAGAGTTGACACCATCTTGGCCACATGCCAAACAGGAGCGAAGACGTCAGTATGCCTACCAGCTGCTGAAGGCTCCCCAACATCTACAAATAGCTCCACATGGGTCTTATCCATAGGGATCATCAGAGAATCAGTGCATACCCTACGGATTAGATCCCGCCACTCGTCAACAATCTCTGCAAAACAAAGAAGAAAAACGAATTAGAAGCTAGGCAAGAGACTAAAAGATACAATATCAAAACATACAGAGAGATAGCAATTAAAAATCCTAAATTAAACAAACATTGAAAAGATGAGAGGATAACTTACTCGGATCACCGGGCCTCCAAGATGGGTCGCTGGGGCCAGCACCCGCCGCAGATGCCACTACCGACTGAGGGGCTGCTCTTTTAGTAGGAGCAACATGACGCCCCACAACTGACTCATCCTCTCCACCATGGCCCTGGGAGAGAGGCTCCTCTGAAGCTAGAGTCTCTCTCTCTGCACTCTGCTCGGCCCTCTCTAACTGCAAAATATCCTGAGTGTCATGCCACTCAGGATCGCTATCATCTGTCTGCTCCTCTGACCCTCCCTCCGTAAACTCCTCAGAATCAGAGTCAATATCTATGGGGTCATCGCTGCTGTGAGCAGGACCCACAGCAATCTGAAGCAAAGGTTCCCAGGGCGCACCGGCTCTCCCTCTAGCCCAAACTACCCTCTTGGCTGCAATGGGAGTGCCAGGAGTGATCACTGTCCAACCACGGCCTCTAGGCCCCCCTCTAGCCTCGTGGCAGACTGATCTATAAACTGGTGCCATGCTGGGGGAAGCATGCCCGCATATGGAAGGCCGAACTGCTGAGGAACTCTGCCAAAAGGGTGTACCTCCACCCATCCCACGCAGTCGATAAGCTGCCCTGTGGTGGAACAGGAGATCAATGTAAGGGTCTCCTCGCCCCATATGCCGGCCATAAGCCGGTACGACGTCACCTCCATATCTGCTGTGGTAAGGGAGGTAACTGGCTGGTGAGGTGCTCTAAGCACCGACATATCTGACCATCTAGCTGCCCTCACAGCCCTGGGTCTGCCACCTCTACCCCTCTGCCATAAGGAATAAAATGCTCGTACACCCAACTCATGACCAGAGTCGGGTGGCTCAATGACTGTCCCTGCAAACGGACCACCCTGTATAAGTCATGGTAGGTGGTCCCCAGAATATCTGCGCCCCCAGGCATATATCCGGCCATGCCCCTCTATCTGTGCAATGATGGGGGCCCAGCAGTATAGTAAAGTATCCCCTCCCTTGTCCCCGATCAGCCTCGAGGCAAGGATCCCCATGATAGCCTGTCGAAATACGGGGATGGGCAAAGAAGGAATGGATCGAACTCTCACTCCCTTCTTCAACCCCGTCGAGATAGCTGTATCTCCATGTAGCCTGCCCACTGTGCAATCTGTGCTCGAGACCCTACCGTCTCTAGTGTAAGTCTCCTCTCGATGATTGGGGACCCCCCAGGATACAGTAGAAATCCTCCAAAGTGATGGTCCACTCACACCGCAGACCCCTGGCAATTGGAAAGTGTTCCGATCTGCATCCCAATATGAGAATAAGTCACAAAGAATGTGACTAGATGGCGTGACATGGGGCACGCGTGATATACGCAATATGTCGGCCCTCTGTAATGTATCCTCCTCATCCTGAGAAAGGGCATCCAATACCCCCGAAAGCTAATCACACTCTCTCTCTCTCGGCTCCATCTGATATACTCCTCCCTCACCTGCATGCACCCAAAAACACACAAAACAGGGCAAATTAGTATCCAATCAATATCAAGAGAGTCATAAAAGCGTATAGAAATGATAAAAATACAAGTGCAATCTCAAAAGTCAAGCTCTTTTGCATTCTGTGCAAAACCGCCGCCCTGAGCAGGGCAGTTTTGTAAAACCGCCGCCGCCTAAAGGGCGGCGTCGTGTAACCGCCAGCCTGAACGGGGCTGCGGTCATGTAACCGCCGCCCTGGCCAGGGCGGCGGTCGCGGTCTGAAACCCGCGTGGGTTGTTAAACACCCAAAGCCCAAAAGCGTGAAAAATAGACATTTTAACTAAAAACAAAGCCTACCCCATTAGGCGCCCCCCCCCCCTAGATGGACCTTTTGAACCTAACATTTTTTCAAAAATAATCCCCCCATTATGACGAAATTTACATTTCAATTTAAAAGGGGGAAAAACACAAAATGGAAGAAAACAAACCTGTGATCGTTGAGGGTCGGTTTGTGTACGCTCGTGGAGGCTGATCACGATCTCGCTACGAACGTTTGACTCTATTCACGTGAGAGAAACCGTCACCGTGGGTCCCAGAGCTCAAAATCAATCAAATCGACTCGACGCAAATGAATAGGAAAAGGGGCCCACTTTCATTATATATATCATTTTGTTTCGTTTATTTAAAATGAACTTTTTCCAGGTTGGAGCGCTGATGGAGGTAAGTTTCATACCCCGCATGAATGTACATTCGCTTCACTATTTTTAGCGTTTATTTTCCAAGTTATTGCAATCTATCTGCACTGAGTTCTCTTTTGCATTGCAGGGGTAGCGGGAATTTCGATGCTCATCGCAACACCATATGGACGAGTAAGGTTATTGATAGCTTCTAAAAATCCCCATTTCGGGACTGCCATACGCGGACCCCACCGTTTTTATGCCTCTTCATGGCTAACACCACTTATCCGAGGGGGCAATATGTACATTACCCAAAATTGCAAGGTACGTACTGCAAGAACAGTGTAAACAAAGTGCCCCGATGATGATATAGGTCTCCTCGAAGGTGTTAGGATCCAGAAAGCCCTCGGGTAGTATGCGTTAACATCCTGGGCAATGCCCACGCTTTAGCCCCCGTGCCCTTTGTTTTCCCCTTTTTCCCTCTTTTTGGCCTCTTTGGACTTCCAGTGACGAAAACCGCCGGGCCCTGAAGGGCGGCCGGTCCTGTAACGCCGCCCTGCCTCAAGGTGGCGGTTCCGTGTGCGTTTCCAGAACACTCTTTGAGTGATCGCGTGAAATATCACGTTTCACCAGCTTTTTGCCGACTGAGCATGCATTAATGTTTTGGTCCCCTGGAACAGGTTTTTTCTTTGTATGTTTAGGAGTTCAATTTGGTTTGGTTTTTGAGAGTTGAAATCCTATACAGCACTGTTTGTGTACATGCAAATGGGCAGAAAGAATGTAGGAAGAATTTGGTGAAGAATTTGGTGAAGAATTTGAGTTGGAGGCTTTTGGTCACCTTTTTCCTTGTTAGAGTCTTCGGATTTTTAGTGTGTGGTTGTAGCTTTGCTTAGGATTGATAGCATAGTTTATTTCATACTTGGTTGTTATTTGCTCGCTGTTGGTTAAGCCACAGACCCATTTGTGTAGAAGTGCTAGTTCCAATCCATCCAGTTCGAAGCTCTGCCTTGTTCCTCTGTGTAGATTTATCTTCATCGTTGTTCTTAGAGTTCTTAGTTCAATTCATTATATACCTGGTGTAGCCTTTATCAGCTGTTGGTAAGCCCAGAATCCAAACTTGTGTTGAAAGCAGTTGTGTCTTTATTTTGAAACAGAATAGCTTGGGAAGCCATTAAACGTTTCAGGTTGTTCTCTTCGTCTAGGATGGATAGTTGCAGGGTCTGGTCGCTTCATGTTGCATGAACTCGCAGTAAAAAATCCCCGCTAGGAATCGCAAATAAGCCAAAGATCGGTATTCTTGTGCTTATCCTCTCCTACTCACCATTCTCGGTCTGTATCTGAAGCTGTCGTGTCCCAAAATTCTACCCCCCCCCCTATCGGTTTTGCTAGCATTACACGCTGTCCTGGATCCAGGAACACGAACAAGAACGAGAAGATAATTTACTGAGGGACGAGATACATTTTACACCATCGGATCGCCACGTTAGCGGAAGTCCAGGTTTTTTTTAAAATTTCAAAAGTTCAGTCAGAAATCATAATCACTAGAGTAGTTAATAAATTTTAATTTCATTTATTCTGACCATGCAGGGGAAGTTGGGGGGATGATAGTTCTGAGGGAAACTATGATTCACTCCTCACTCTGAGGAGGATCGAGAATCTTGCCGGTGAGGGGTTTCAACAAACTATTTTATTTAGAATAATTCTACAAATCGCACAGGCAAATAACTCACTCGGTTATCTTGTGTGTTTCAAATTATGTGTAGTTATTATTTCTCGATATGCTTAAAATAGTTTGCTTTTCCTTAAAATACTAAAAATATTTCTTAGAGAAAGAAAGATTATATGTTAAATTTAATTTCGGTAGTTAGAATTATTTCGTTACAGTTGATTTGATTTTGTTTCGTATGACCAATACGGGACCTCAGAGCCTAGGGATATATATTTGAGCCAATAATTTGCCTCAACCAAACATTAGTGACCGCAATTAGTGGACATAGACCAATCTCAAGATAGAGTATTCCGACAAACCACCGATTTACAACTGATCAGTTCTCAGTAAGAGGATTACAAATAGAAGCGACAGCACATGCGTTTGGTCAAGTCAGCCAAATACAGGATTACCTTCTAGAAAACATCCACATGAATGTAGAGGGGCATCGAAAGAGAACAACTTCAGGTACGATCCTCTAGTTCACAGCAGACGCTGGAGGACACCCTCTTAGATATAGATGCCAGCTTTTTAAGATCCAGGTTGCGAGAACGTTGTAAGGTATTCTGAGAAGATCGCACAACTATTGGTTCTAAACATAGAAGCTGAGAAAGAATACGATTACTGCATACTAGGGGATTAGATTGATCTCGCATTTCGACCATAACGAGGACCGCAAAAAAACCAAGATTTACGGTTGTGCCCACAGATCCACAAGCCCAACGAATCACAAGTCAGTTAGATATAAACACTGGCCTAAGCAAACTAGTATTTCAGTCCACTCCACTTCCACCTATCATCCCGACAATTGTCCTTACTATATATAGCGGCTAACAAAGCTAGGGAAGTTCGGACCAGGCCAGAAAATCATCAGTAGAGCCAATTATAGTCATCATCCACTATATGACCTATGGGAGGAGATATACATGAAACAATCCCAGGTCCATTTCCCACGTATTCCGCACCCTAGATCGAATCACGCCAGAGCTCGATATTATTGGAGCCTTCGAGTGTTCATCCTCGCTGATCGATCTATCACACCAGTCCAAGTTAGAAGGGCCGTCTGGGCCTTAGATTCGCAAAATCCACTAGTGCGTGGGCGCAAGACATTAACTGCCTAACTAGTTTGTCTGCAATTCCATCCCACCGGC
>JAHRHJ020000731.1:0-53000 GCA_019776745.2 Taxus chinensis
TTAAATAGTCAACAAGTTGATTTTAACATCCTTTCTTCTGCCATTACAATGAAATTGTCGCATTTAGGTTAACCACTTCACATGGTGATCATTTTGTAAATTGTATTGGGTTTTCATATACTACAAAGAATTTTAATCTACATAAATTGTGGTCTCAATTTCCTTAATGTAATTCTTAAATTTGAAAGAAAATTGGATAATTAAATATAACTCTTTTTGTATGTAAGATACTCATGTACAATATATATGAATTTTTCACTATGGTAGACAATTAGTTTCCTTTACTAGGTGTGGATTGCACCATGTTCATAGTCTAACGAATTATATTCAATATTAAAGGGCTATTGTAAATATGGTATGGTAAGCTATGAAACTATTAAAATTAACCTTTTAATTGCTCAAAAGATTAGAGTTGTATTTTGTTCCATACAAAATTGGAATTTTCTCCCCCTTTGGTTGTTTGTTTAGGGGCCATTGCCAATGGTAAAAAAAATTCTAATCTCAAGAATATTTTGAGCTCTCTGAATATTTTTGGGGCTATCCATTCTATAATAATTTGGATATTCTATAGGTAAATATGCACACCATCCTTGTTTATGATGTATCTTAGATTTTGGATACCTTAAAAACTGAAGGAGAACTTATCCCTATTGGCATATAGATTATGGTTGTGTATGGTGTTGATAAAATACCAAACCTATTGGATGTACTCATTCCATATATTACTAAAAATAAGGATTTCGTCCAAGTACATAATCATAAATAAAACAATAAATGGTTTTACAACATCATTCATCATCCACATAGATGTTTTTGGTGCATTGTTCCAACTAAAGGGCATGACTAACCATTTAAATATCCATTCTTTAGACTTAAAAAATGTCTTCCAAATGTCATATGGCTCACTGTTAACTTGATGGAACCTTCAACTTAAATCAATCATTGCAAATAAATTCATTCATTTAATTTGGTGTAAAATAAAATTAATGTGTTGAAGTGGATATTAATTCTTGAGTTCTTGAAAATGATCTTATTAAAGGCCCTATAGTCAATAAAAATTCACCACACCCCCTCCTTCCTTCAATATAATTTGATTGAGTTGTTAAAAGGTGAGGTGTTAAGATGAATATGAAATTTATAAATTAGATCTTGGTTCTATCAATTGATATCTTCATTTTCTATCACTAAGGTAATGATTAGTAATCCATTTGATATGGGTGTTTAAGGAATTAATTTGATGGTATGTCACACATGGTCGTGTAGGTTTCACTGATGGGTGTACTGAAGGCATTTTTTACTCTATTAAGAGTGGATCTACTTTTTATTATTGCGTAGACTTATTGTGTATGGTGTCTGTATGACGGAAAAGTGACAAGCGAGCTTGCGAATCTACAAGTAACTCTTCCACGCACCCGACCTCCGGAGGTCGTGCTGAGATAGCCGGTGGGGATGGAATATGCGTGGGATACAAACAAACTAGTTAGGCAATCTAATGTCTTCGACACGCACTAGTGGAAATTGTGAATCTAAGGCAAAGAAGGCCCTCCTAACTTGAACCGGTGTGATAGATCGATCAGTAAGGATGACTACCCAAAGGCTCCAATCAATATCGAGCTCTGGCATGATCCGGTCTATAGGTTGCGGAATACGTGGAAAATGACCTGGGATAGTTTCATGTATGTCTCCAGATAAGGTCATAGGGTGGATGGTAAGTATAATTGATTCTATGGGTGATTCTCTGGCCTAGTCCATAATTCCCTAGCTCTGTTAGTTGCTACGTCTAATAAGGATAACCGTTCGATGATGATAGGTGGAAGTGGAGTAGACCGGAATACTAGTGTACGTAGGCCAGTATCTATGTCTGATTCACCTATGGATTCGTTGGGATGTGGGATTTGTGGGTCACAACCGTAGATTCGTGGTTGTTGTGGTCCTGCTATGGTCATGCGTAGAATTAGTCCCTAATCCCTAATATCCAGTAATCATATGCTTTCTCCACTTCTATATTCAGAATTAATAATTGTGTGGTTTTCTCAGAGTATCTTACAGGTATTTGTGCAACCTGAATTCTCAAGCTAGTATCTATATCTGTGAGAGTATCTCCTGTGTCTGGCTGTGGGACCAAAGGGTCACAACCAAAGGTCTGCTCTCTTTCAAACCTTTCTACAGTCATGTGGATATGAATCTAGGGTAATCTGTAGTTTGGTTGACTTGACCAAAATGTGTGTGCTTGGTCGTCTTCTATGTTTAACCCGTGCAGTTGGAAACTGATTTGTTACAAGTTTACCGTTGTCTGGAAGACTTGGATCCTGAGATTCTGATCTATATCAGTTATGGCTGTGACGAGGTGGGGTTGGGGTACGATTGGCTCGAATACGTATTCCCTGGGCTCTCTAGGTCCCATGATTGTCATGCAAAAGCATCAATATAAACTAAATGCAGCGAAGCAAAATTAACTATATGAAATATATCTAGAACATATCTAACTTCTATATTTTTGTGTTTTCCTGATGAACTTTTCGAATGAATTTTAAAAGAGTAACTATTAATATATCTAGAATTGATAGCTAAAATAACAATTTAAAACAAACAAAATAACTGAGTAGAGCTATTTGTCTATGAAATTTGTAGATCTATTCTAAACAATGAAATAATTGATCTAATCTAGTTGTAAGACTATCGATCCTACCTCAAAGGTGAGGAATGAATCATAGTTTCTCAGAAACTATCAATCCCCATAACTTCCCCGGTAATATCGAAAGTAAATTAACTGAAATAAAGCAATTAACTACTCTATTTGATACAATTCTAATTTAGAACTTTGAAAGCTAGAACCTGGACTCCATAAAACAGTGGTGAATCTGATGGTGTGTGTGATCTTGTCCCCTCAGTGTGATCTCCTCGTTCCTTCGTGTTCACTTGAATCCAGAAAAGCGTGTAATTCTAGCATCAACAAAAGTATATATTGGGACAAAGGCAGCTTAGGATACAGACTGAATACAATACGAGTAGGAGAGAGATAGCGCAAGAGTACAGAGCTTGGCTTATGCAATTCCTAGAGGGATTTTTTGCGAGTCATGCAACATAAAGCGTCCAGAACCTGAAACTATCATGTCTGAAGAACAAAACCTGTAACTTTAATGGCTTCCTATTGAAAACAAACTATTCTACTCCAATGGATTGGATGAAATATCAACAGCACCTGCACAAGATGGATATGTGGCTTCCTAACAACACTAACTAGGCATGTAATGAAAGAAACTAAGAATTCTAAAATGAGAGACTAATCTATTGCAAAGAGAAATTCAGAGGCAAATTTTGAGGGGCCATTTGCTTGAGCACAAGCCAACTATTTATAGCATTTTCATTTACCCAAGGTAAAAACCAAATAGAACTCTTAAACTATAAATAATGGCAAAACACTATTCCAGGGAACCAGAATCATTAATGCAAGCTTATGGCGGTGAAAAAAGCTGGTGAATCGTTGAAATTTACGTGATTTGTGTTAAAAGAGAATTCTGGAAAATGCGTAAAGGACCGCCGCTCTAAGAAAAACAAAGCACGCCGGGGCTAAGCGGGGCATGTGGGATGATAACGCATACTTGGAGAGCTTTTCCAGATCCTGAACACCTTGTGAGGAGACCTGTATCATCATTGGAGTACGTGTTACGTTGTTCTGACGGTGCAGTACCCTACAATTTTGGGTACGTACATATTGCCCCCTCGGAGAAGAATTTTATTCATGAAGAGTTGTAAAACGGTGGGTCTGAGTATGGCGGTCCCGAAATGGGAAGTTAGAAATTATACCTGATACGTCCGTGTGTCGAAATGATGCCATCCAAAATTCCCACTCCCTGTAAAATGAAAAGAGAACTCAAGTGTAGATAGACAAGATAGATCAGAAAATAAACACTAAAATAATGGGAAATGAGGACGTACCATTTGTGCAGGGGTAAGAACTTACCTCCGTCGGTGCTCCAAACCTGCGAAAAAAAAACATTTTCGAAACAAGTCAGGCTGCTATATATATGAAAGTGGGCCCATTTTCCTATTCATTTGCGCGTGTTGATTTGATTGATTCTGAGTTCTGGGACCCACAATGACGGTTTCTTACGAGAGTAGAGTCAAAACATTCATGGCAAGATAGCGATCATGCCTCAACGTGCAGATCATCAACCCACGAGATCACAGGTTAGTTTTTCTCAATTTATCATTTTTACCCCCTCAATTTTAAAATGCTAAAATCTTTGTCGTGGGGGGGCTTATTTTTGAAAATTTTCGGTTCAAAAGGTCCATCTAGGGGGGGGTGCCTACTGGGTAGGCCTTGTTTTAGTAAAAATAATCCTCTTTTGGCATTTTTAGGCTTCTTTTAGGGTATAAAACCTGCATGGGTTTTCGGGCCACGATTGCCGCCCTGCTCAGGGCAGCGGTTACACGACCATTGCCCTATTCAGGGCAGCAGTTACACGACTGCCGCCCTTAAGGCGGTGCAGTTACAAAACTGCCTCCCTGCTTAGGGTGGTAGTTTTACACAGAATTCCAAAAGAACATTTGTTTGAGGTTGTTTTTGTGTTTTTAGCATTTTTAAGTGTTTTTATGATTTTTATAGTATGTCACTTGGATGCTAACTTGCTTTGTTTTGTGTGTTTTTGGGTGTATGCAGGTGAGAGAGGAGTATATTCGGTAGAGCCAAGAGAGGGAGTGTGATTGGCTCCCAGCAGTACTAGATGCACTTTCACAAGATGAGGAGGACACTCTTTAGAGGGCCGGGATATTGTGTATCTCACGTGTTCCACATGTTACACCATCTAGTCACATTCTTTGTGACTTATTCTCCTATTGGGATGCCGATCGAAACACCTTCCGATTACCAGGGGTCTGAGGTGAGTGGACCATCATACTAGAGGATGTTTATCATATTCTGGGGGTCCCAATCATTGGGAGACGTCTTAGCCTTGAGACAGCAGGTTCATGGCCCCAGATAGCACAATGGGCCACTTATATGGGAGATGCAGTCATCTCCACGGGTTCAAAGAAGGGGGTCAGAGTTTGATCTATTCCTAGTTTTCCCATCCCCTTGCTTCGTCAGGCTATTATTGGGATCCTTGCCTCGAGACTGATCGGGGACAAGGGAGGAGACACACTGCTATACTGCTGGTTCCCCATCATTACATAAATTGAGGGCCATGGTCGGATTTATGCCTAGGGATTAGATATACTTGGGACAACCTACCATGACTTGTATAGGGTAGTCCATTTATAGGGGCAATCTTTGAGCCACCCGACCCTGGTCACGAGTTAGGGTCTATGAGCACTTCATCCCCTATGGTAGAGGCATAAAGGTGACATATCCTGAAGCTATGAGGGCAGCCAGATGGATAGATATTTTGGTGCTTAGAGCACCTCGTTAGCTAGTTGCTTCTTTGACCACCGACGACATGGAGGCCACACTATATCAGACCATGGCAGGTATATGGGGCGAGGAGGCTCTTACTTTGATCTCCTACTCCACCATAAGGAAGCTTATTGACAGAGTGGGGCGAGTGGAGATACACCCTTTTGGCCAAGTTCCTTAGCAGTTTGGCCTACCTTACATGGGCATGCTTCCCCTGGTAGTGCCAGTATACAGGTCAGTTTGAGAGGCCAGAGGGGGTCCTAGAGGCCGAGGTTGGATAGTTGTTACTCCTAGCAGTTCCTATTGTGGCTAGGATGGTAGTACGTGCTCGAGGGAGAGCCGGTGTGCCTCAGGCACCCTTGCTTCGGATTGCCACGGGTCCTGCCTATAGCAGCGATGACCCCTTTGACATAGACTCTGAGTCCGAGGAGTTTAAAGGGGGAGAGACTGAGGAGGAGACTGAGGAGGACAGTGATCCTGAGTGGCATGACACTCAGGATATCATATAGGTAGTAGAGGGCCGAGCAGAGTGCAGAGAGTGTTACTCTTGTTTTAGAGGAGCCACTCTCCTAGGGCCATGGTGTGGAGGATGAGTCCATTGTAGAACGCTATGTTGCTCTAGCCGTGGGGGGAGCATCTCAGTTAGCGGTGGCATCTGTGGCAGGTGCTGACCTTAGAGATCCATCCTGGAGGCCTGGTGATCCGAGTAAGTTGCCACCCTTCTTTTTAGTGTTTGTTTTTTAAATAGGATTTCCTTAGTTGTTATCTATCCTTTTGTTTTCTCTTGTATTTTATCTCTTGTTTTATTTCTAATTTGTTTTCTCCTTTGTTTGCAGAGACCACCGATGAGTGGTGAGACCTGATTCGCAGGGTATGCACAGATACCCTGATGATCCCCATGGAGAGGACACGCGCAGAGTTATCTGTGGATGCTAGGGAGCCCTCAGCAACTAGTAGACACACTGACATCTTTTCCCCAGTCAGGTATGTGGCCAGGATGGTATCGACTCTCCGCACGGAGCTAGCAGGGTATAGGACAGCGGAGCGCTTGATGAGGACTCATTATCGTGGCAAGACTGCGACTGCCCCTCGGGATCCTGAGCCCTCTATGCACTCAGAGCATTGGCACAACCAAAGTCCTAGGCGTGGGCATGCGCCTTCAGAGGGGTCTCATAGGGATTGAGAAGCCACTTGGCTCTCCTAGATTTTATATGATATATTCTTTTGTATATCTCGGGCTCTTTTGAGCGTTTTGACCATGCGTAGTGCATGATGGTATTGTATAGGAATTTTGATCATTTTTATATATATATATTCTTTTTGGATCGGACTTTTGGCATTTATGGCTTACTTGCATTTCCTGTTTCCTCATGTGAACTATGATATTATGCTTATATGCAATGGAGAACAAATGATGCAAGTGTTTACTTTCTTTTGTATTTTATGATGCTGATATATGATAATGTAGATACAATGTGATTTTGAATCTTAGCTTCTATAAGCAATTTTTGGATGCTTCATATTTGTTTTGGCAAAGTGGTGAAGACAAGCTGATATGATGAGCAGATAAATCTGCCCCTACTCCTAACTCCACGCAACTAGTAAGATGCGAGGGCTTATCACCGAGAGTTGGGAAGGGCGCAAGTTATGAAATGTGTTGAAATGATATTGATGAAAGATAGACAAAGTCTTGGCGGAACCAAATTAGGATGCCACAAGCC
The DNA here is from genome assembly GCA_019776745.2 of Taxus chinensis. Lineage (NCBI taxonomy): Eukaryota > Viridiplantae > Streptophyta > Pinopsida > Cupressales > Taxaceae > Taxus > Taxus chinensis. Next base: position 7,117 of record JAHRHJ020000731.1, read on the forward strand.
TACTCCACTCGAGTGACTTCATAGTTTTGGGATGAAACTTGCTTTGCGGTTTATCTAGACTTAGATCCATAGATGGCCACATGGTAGACAAAATTTGGGTTTTTAGGATTTTTAATTCTCTTGGAATTTGGACATCTGATTCATTTGTTTTTGACTAAAGACTTTAAGATTTGAACTGTTTGTCTACGACCTTTTACATTTGCTTGTCAAGAGGACCCCCCACACCTTGCCCCATGCTACTAGTAAGAAGCGTGGGTTTATCACCATAGGAAAGGCATAGGCGAGTAAGGGCATTTCCATCCTTTCCCAACCCTACGTCACTAGTAAGAGATGTAAGCTCATCACCAAACATTGGTGGGGCAAAGAAATGTTGTAAATTTAAAATTTTCTGTTTGATTTATATTTGACTTGTTTACTTGAGCAAAATGTCAGTGTGTTCTTATTTCAAAGAGAGATACATACGAGATAGATGTGACAGACCATGAAGCTTCAAGAACAGACCATAGGCAAGACACCCATCCTAAGAAGAAACCAAAAGTGAGAATAAACCCGCAGATCTTGGCATGGTTACCATTAAGACCTTGTCATATCTAGCTTTATTTGATGAAATGATTCCGAAAAAGTTTGATGATATCATGGAAATGGAGAAGTACGATTAGAGTGTTTATGCCAACAACATCATGAGTTTGTAATGATTTTCTTTGAGAACAAATTCCTTGATCACAATTTTTGTATGAAACAAGTAGACAAAATGATCCTAATCTATATGAAGATGCAATGTAGATATAATTTTACAAGTAGTGCTAGCTTGCTTACGTGTAGAATCATTTGAGGTGTAGGGAATTGACTGTTTCACCAAATTCCTCACCTTCCAACATACATACAGAGAGATATGCACCGTTTCTATAGTCCTTCATGACTCGGTATGGGCCCAACCATTTGGGCCGGAACTTCCTTCCTTCACCGGTCTTTTTTTGATCCTGGCTGTCTAGCCTTAGAACTAGATCACCTTCATATATGTCGCGTTCATAGACCTTCTTGTTATACTACCGACACATTCAGTCAGCATAGACTCTGGGCCACTGTTCAGCATCTAACCTAGCTTCATCTAGGATTTCTAGTTGAGAGAGACATGCTTCTCTATAAGCGTCTTCATCTAGAATACCTTGTAATGAAATACAGAGACTACGGAGGGTATTTCAACCTCTAGCGGGAGAACTGCTCTCTGCCCTGAATACTAGCAGAGAAAGGAGTCACTCCTTGTGGGTGTTCTTATTGAGGTTCGGTGGGCCATAAGGCCAGATATAACTTTAAATTCCAATCTCATTTGTTTTCTTTCACCATTTTAAGGAGAATGGCTTTTAATGTTTTGTTTGTCACCTCGGCCTATCCATTGGCTTGAGGGTAATACAAAGAGGCTGTATGATGGCTTATTTTAAATTTATTGCATAATTCGTGAACTTCGTCATTCTTAAAAGAAGTCCCATTATCTGAGATAATGACTTGTGGGACACCGTACCTACAAATGATTTGGTTCAAAATGAACTTGGCGATTACAGAACCTGGTACAGTAGTAAGAGGCATAGCCTCTACCCACTTAGTAAAAAATATTCGGTGGCCGTGATTTAAAATTATGGCCATCTGTAGATGAGGGAGAGAATTTCCCTATTAAATCTAGGCCCCGTGTAGAAAAGGGCCATGGAGTAGCGATTGGTTGTAGATCTTGTGCCGGCATGTGAATCTTGTGGGAGAATTCTTGACACTTATGAAACCTACGTACAAACTCTACTGTGTCGTGTTCTAGAGTGGGCCTAGAAATAGCCCATTCAATGTATTTTATGAGTGGTGGCATGGCCACCAAAGTGACCTCCACACATTCCACTGTGAGATTCGTGGAGAATCTTCTTGGATTCTTCTGTGTCGACGCATCTTAGAAGCATTCCATTGAACGCTTTCTGATAGAGGACTTGTTCTATGATGACATAATAAGCTACGATAATGCGTAACTTCCTTCTTCATTGTGGGTGTAGCACCTTCTGGATATGTACGGTCCATGATATAATTAATGATATCAGTGTACCAAGGACACTAAGAGATAGAAGGTCCAGTTTCGACATAGTATACGCACTCATCTGGAAAGTCCAGATCTACTAGATTGCCTCTGTCTAATGGATTATCAACTAACCAATCTGAGATGATTTTTCCTTTAACCAACTTCTGATTTATGAATGTTAATTCAAATTCACCCATTAAGGTTATAAAACACCCAACCTTTTTAGACAAGGACCCTTGCATGAGGAAAGTTCGTAAATGGTCTGTTTTTACAATGACCTTTGTTTCTTGATTTAGAATGTAATGTCTTAAGCATTTTGTTGCGAAGACTATGGCGAAGCATTCTCATTCCACTTGTGTGTAACATGTTTCATAGTCGATAAATGTCCAGCTAATGAAATATATCGCACATTCTCTATTATCATCATCTTCTTGAGCCAGCATACAGGCTAGCAAGACATTGGTGGCTCACGAATATAAAATTAATGAGCGATCTGGCTTAGGAGGCATTAGTGTAGGTGGTAACAACAAAAAAATTCTTAAATTTGTTGAAAGCTTCATTGCAGTCTTCGGTCCAATCAATGCTATAATATTTCTTGAGTAGATTGTTGATTGCATGAATGGTGAAACTTAAGTCCAGGATGAATCTCCGGATCGCACCAAGTTTTCTGAGAAATGATCTGATTCCAGATTCATCTGAAGGTGGGACCATATCGAGAACAACCTTAATTTTGGTTGGGTCAACATCGATCCCGCGTGATGATATAATGTAACCTAGGATCTTCCCTCTTGTCACACCAAAGACACATTTTTCTGGATTTAGCATGACTCCGTATTCTATCAGACGTGACAGAATGAAGCGAAGCACCTTCGGATGGTCACAACATTTTTTTTTGGCCTTGGCCAACAAGTCATCTACATAGGATTCCACAATTTTGTGAATAAGATCATGAAATATATATGTCATAGCCCACTGCTATGTAGCACCAACATTCTTGAGACTGAATGGCATAACAACATAGTAATAGGTTCCCTAAGGAGTTATAAATGTGGTTTTAGCTTGGTCTTGTTCAGATATTCTGATTTGATTGTATCATGAGAATCCATCCATGAGAGACAAAATCTCAAATCTAGTTGTTGCATCAACAATGATGTCTATGGATGGTAATGGGAATTCGTCTTTAGGACATGCTTTGTTAATGTCTTAGAAGTCTATGCAGATGCGTATCTTTCCATTCTTTTTTTAGAACTGGAATGATATTAGATACCCAATGAGAGTAATCAACTGGTTTGATGAATCCTACTTGGAGGAGCTTTATTACCTCCTCTTTTACCATGAGAGCTACCTTGGGTTTCATTGGTCTTGATTTTTGCTTAACCGGTTTTGCATCTGATTTAGTGATGAGGTTGTGTACCGCGATGTGGGGGTGCAACTCCTGTCATTTCCTTATAATTAAATGCAAAACCTTATGATGTTCCTTAAGGATCCAAGTGTGTATTTCTACTTCTAATGGAGTTAACGAGGATCCAAACTTCAGTATCCTTGGTTCATCTTTCCGTTCCGATGTTAATATCAATTGTTTCTTCGATTCGATTAGAGAAGTGTTTCCTTCTTCAAACTCAGGCGGGGCTAGGGGTAGCTCCAGCTCATCTCCATTCTTGACTGTGTATATATTGAGTTCCTTTTGTGGGGGAAGCTCTATCATGGGATTTCGTAATAGGAAGATGAATTCAGTATCAAAGATAAATCTATTGAGTGGTGGGTGAGATGTAATACCGCATAGGTGTTTAAGAAATCAAGAGTGGTTGTATCACTATCGATGTGGTCTAGGATATCAGATTTGTTTTCATTTCTATTTAAAAGAGGATTTGACATTGTTTTTTATCAATGGTTCATCATGAAGGGATACCATGAAATAGGTATCCTTTAACTTACTATTTGGAGTAAAGCGTGACGCTGAGGTTGCTATTGAATCAGTGAGAAGATTTTGTTCACGCAGGATTTCTTCAATTGATATGAAGTCAAATTCCTTGCTTAAATTTAATACAGCCATTTTGTAGAGCTGTAAGTGCTCAGCTCTGGTTTCATCTACTTCAGAGACGTGGTTTTCTACCAATTGCGAGTCTCCTAACACTCTGATGTTATCAACACCGATTCTCTTAGCTAGGATGAGGCCAAGGAGAAGGGATTCATACTTGGCGCTGTTGTTAGTGCATTCAAATTTTAGCTTAAAGGAAAATGGTAGGACTTTTCCCTTAGGAGAAGTAAGGATTACACCTACCCCAGCTCCGTAACGACATCTAGCTCCATCGAAATGAAGAGTCCAATATTTTTCTAGGAACATGCATGTTGGGACATTTTTTGTGTTAATATCTTCTACTTCCACCATGCAGAGATCTTCTGCTGGGAGAGAACCGACACCTAGGGTGTACCCCATGCCTATAGAATCAAATGGTAGGAACATTGGTAGATCTTGTTCTAGTAATTCAATAATTTTTGCAGTAGTTCCTAATGATACTATTTCTATAGTGTTAGCCTCATCTTTGGGGGCTGGGGCTGCCTTGGCTAGGCTCATAGTTTCAAGATCTGTCGTAGGTACCAACTTTTCTTCTGGTTTTGGACTGGTAGGCTTATTAAGTTGATTTGTTGGGAGTTCAAACTTCGATTGAACGTCTAGTATTCTCTTTAGGTCATCCAGGTGTACATCAAATGGTTTTGGATCACGTTTAGCTATAAAAACCTTTCCTAAATGCAAGAATCTTACTTCTTGAAATAGCGTAGAAGGGATTGCCTTCATATGGTGTATCCATTGTCGGCCAAGAATCATATTATAGTTGGTTTCCCCATCTATAATATAAAACTCAATTAGGATTGTTTTGGGTCCTAAGGTGACTGGTAGTATTATAGTTCCAATTGAGGTGGCTGTAAGGCTATCATAGCCTCTTAGTGTATTTCCCGTCATGGAAAAATTGGTTTCTCCATACCCTAGCTTTTGAAGGAAAGAGAAGGGGACTATATTAACTGCTGCCCCATCATCAACCATCGCGCATTTCACATTATTATTATAAACCCACACTTGTAAGTGTAAGGTTGGATCACCTCGGTGTGTGATCTTAAGCATCTATTGGCATTTTGTTTATTTCAAATATGAATTCGACATCCCTATCCGGCTGCCCCGGAGGATGGATATCAAATTCTACATGGTTTACCTGTGTTTCGAGGAGGTAGAGTAATGTTAATTAAATGACCTAAGCCTAATGCCTCTAAAAGAGAATCCTTGTGAGTAGGGGAGATCTTTAATAAATCCAAAAAGGAGATGTGTGAGAAGGTTTTCGTTAGATCATTAATTAAATCATAAGCACCTACGGATTTTATTAATACTTGTTGGACATCGTCTGTTTCTAGCGGGTAGCTTGGAATTACCTGAGAGGAATACTCTTGTGTCCTTGTTACAGCTTCTACAGGTAGTTCGGAGTCTAATTCCCCTAAACTGACTATCTTTGGTCGAGGCTGACTTCCTAATTATGGCACAACTAATGGATTCAGCGAAGTTGAAGCTTCATGATCATTGTTTCCTGTAATTACACCCTCATTTGTCCTACTTGGATTTAATTTGTTATTGTTGTGATTTCGGAGCAGATCATTAAAGATCTTGAGGGGTGCATTCTGAGGGGAAATTGCCCTTATAAATTTATTCGGTGCTGGGTGACATAGGATCTACCAAGAACATATCTATGAACAGTTTTCTTTGTTCATCTAGCAAATGTTGTATGAAATTATTATAGTCACGGCACGTTCTAGTGTCATGGCCCCAAATTTTTTGGAAACCACAATACGAGTTAGGATTGTAATTCCTAGTTTGTTGGCTTGGCATATATTGTGGCCCAAAATTCTAATCAAACCACTTCCTATTAGGATTGAAATTTTGCATTTGTTGTCTTTGGTTTAAATTCTGGTTTTGATACCTAGTTGAATTTTGATTTGGATCCCGTGTAGGGCTTTTGTTGTTTTTGTTTTTGTTTTTGTGGGTGATTAAAATCCACTGTATTGATTGTTGGAGTAAAGTTGTTGTTTTGTTGATTGTTTATTTGTGGTGGAGTATTCACCACATTTACATTTATAGCCTGATCATTTACTCCATCCATTGTCACTCCATGATTTTTATTAAGGAATTTAGGTCCTTGATCGACATTCGTGATAGTAGGATAAGTTGTAGTGTTTTGGTTGGAGGTGATTAACTTTCTGTTTTCTCCATATGTCTTGCGACCACTATCAATTGCCACTTGATCTATTCGAAGAGCACTCTCAAGTACTTCGTTGTAAGTCCTTAGTGGAAACTTCTGGACTTCTTCCTTTACTTCTCTGTTGAGAGAATGAAGGAATAAATCACATAGTTCTATTTGATCCATATTTTGAGCACTTGCCGAAGAATAAAGAAATGTACGCTACCTCTGGATGAAAAGGGCGACAGATTCATTGTGTTCCTGTTTAATGTGTAAGAATTCCCTAATTCCTGTTCTTAATAGTTTTTTCATGTCAAAGGTCTTGATGAATTCTGACACGAGTTTCTTGAAGGAATGGATGGAAGCCTAAGGTATTCTATAATACCAATCGAGAGCAATACCTTCCAAGGTTTTGGGAAATATTTTAGCAACAACCCCATCCCAAGGGAGTAATTATCGAATGGTCGTAGCATAAGCTTTGATATGGGCATTTGGATCTCCCTCACGTTTGTATTTGGGCAAATGGGGAAGAAGTCTGGGAAGTATGATGTTTCGTATGGTGAAATCTAAGGGCTCTTTCAAGTATTCTGAATATGTCCCTATCGCATAGGTTTCGACCATTAATGGTGCCTGTTGAGGGAGTGGAGGTGGAATGGGTTGTGGATATGGCATTACATATGCATTGGTAGGAGAATAAGGGAACCCTTGTGGTTGAGTAAAAATATCGAGAGAGAAGAACATATCCCCTTGTGGTGATTTGGAGTACATATTTAAGTATGAAGGGGTTTTGTCCAAGAATGGATTATTTTGTACTAGACCGGGAGGTATTGGAACGGTGTTAGAAATTGTGGTTCTAATCAGCGTTTTGTTGTGAATACTGAGGAGTCATACCTAATGTACCTAATCCTGTGAGGAGGTCTACCTGGCTAGGATGGTGTGGAGGATTAGGATTTCCTGCCTGTATGAACTGAGAATGGTGATGAGCAAGTTCTAATCCCCTAGCTTTTTCTATTACCGTTGAAATGACTTCATTTGGTGAATTCACCGTGTTTTGATTTAGTGGCATCTGTTGTATATCATGGTGTTGTATAGACATGTGATATCCTGATATGAATTGTTCCCTACCCTGCCAATTTTCCCCAAGGGCATTTCTTGTATGTGATGGCATGGAGGTATTTTCTTGAAAAGAAATCTCGGGTTGTGTTTGTAAACCTCCTATAGGTGGGTACATACTTCGAGGATGTTGTTCATTCTTGGTATAATGTATTGAACGTTCATCATCTAAACCCAGATATGGGTTTGATTGTTTACTAAATTGTGGTCTAAGTAGCACTTGAGGAGACGAACTAGATTCTCTTGTGAATGCATCATATTGTTCAAGCTTGAAGGCTCTGTTTGTTGTGTTTGAGCAAGCTGATCCAACTCCTTTGTTTGGAGACATGAGTTATGTTTGATCTTTGGAGATGGAGTTTGTGTTGATAATTGGTTATCTGAATAGTTGTGATCCCATACCGAGAGCGAGGATGATTACTGTCTATTCAGTTGAGCGTAGTATGTCTCAAGACCTAAGAGAGGCCTACCATATGCATCGAATCCCAACATATTTGGGGGGTATATGAATACCCGTAGAATAATGGGAAGGGGCGAAGGTTATGGTGAAAGCTAATAAGGTAGTAAAGATGAAAAAGTTGTTTTAATTTGAAAGAACCAATAGAAATCTGACTCCAGACCAGAAAGTAGAAAGTTCACGTTGGTTTCACCAATTTTGTTGGTGAAGCTGATATGAAGGCTAATGAGGTGGAAAAGATGAAAAGTATACTAATTTGGAAGAACACGTAATAATATGACTCCGAACTAGAAAGTAGGAAGGTTCACGTCGGGTTCACCAATTTTGTATGATGGAAAAGTGACAAGCAAGCGTGGGAATCTACAAGTAACTTTTCCTCGCACCCGACCTCTCGAGGTCATGCCGAGACAACCGGTGGGGATGGAATATGTGTGGGATGCAGACAAGCTAATTGGGAAATCTGATGTCTTTAACGCACACTAGTGCAAATTATGAATCTAAGGCAAAGAAGGCCCTCCTAACTTGAACCAGTGTGATAGATCGATTAGTAAGGAGGACTGTTCAAAGGCTCCAATCAATATTGAGCTCTGGCATGATTTCGTTCTATGGGTTATGGAATACGTGGAAAATGACCTGGGATAATTTTGTGTATATCTCCAGATAAGGCCATAGGGCAGATGATAAATATAATTGACTTTATGGGCAATTCTCTGGCCTAGTCCAAAACTCTTTAGCTTTGTTAGCTGTTATGTCTAGGAAGGATAACTATTCAATGATGATAGGTCGAATTGGAGTAGATCTAAATACTAGTGTACGTAGGCCAACATCTATGTCTGATTCACCTATGGGCTCGTTGGGTTGTGGGATTTATGGGTCGCAACCGTAGATTTGTATTTATTGTGGTCCTGCTATGGTCATGTGTGGAATCAATCCCTAATCCCTAGTATCCAATAGTCAAATGCCTTTTCATCTTCTATATTCAAAATTAGTAATTGTGTGATCTTCTCATAATATCTTACAGGCGTTTGTGCAACTTGAATTCTCAAGCTGGTATCTATATCTGTGAGAGTGTCTCCTGCATCTGGCTGTGGGACCAAAGGATCACAACCAAAGGTCTACTCTCTTTTAAACCCTTCTACAGTCATGTGGATATGAATCTAAGGTAATCTGTAGTTTTGCTGATTTGACCAAAATGTGTGTGCTTGGTCGTCTTCTATGTTTTAACCTGTGTTGTTGGAAACTGATTTGTTGTAAGTTTACCGTTGTTTGGAAGACTTGGATTCTGATATTCTGATCTATATCAGTTATGGCTGTGGCGAGATTGGGTTGGGGCACAATTGACTCGAATACGTATTCCATAGGCTGTCTAGGTCCCCGTGATTTTCATACAAAAGTAATAATGTAAACTGAATGCAGCAAAATAAAATTAACTATGTGAAGTATTTCTATAACATATATAAATTCTATATATTTTTTATTTTATGATGAAATTTTAAATGAATTTGAAAGAGAAGCTATTTTAATATATCTAGAAATTGACAATTTAACCTAGTGTCGAATTTTAAAACAAACAAAGTAATCGAGTATAGCTACTTGCCTATGCAGTTGTAAATCTATTCTAAGCAATGAAATAACTAATCTAATCTATTTGAAAGACTCTCGATCCTACCTTGGAAGTGAGGAAAGAATCATAGACTCTCAGAAACTATCAATCCCCACAGCTTCCCTGGCAATATCGAAAGTAAAATTGACTGAAATAAAGTGACTAACTACTCTATTTTATATGATTCTAATTATAAATTTGAAATCTAGAACCTAGATTCTGCAGAATAGTGGCGAATCTGATGGGTGTGTGTGATCTTGTCCCCTCAGTGTGATCTCCTTAGTCCTTCATGTTCACGTGGATCCAGAAAAGCGTGTAATGCTAGCATCAACAAAAGTATATATTGGGACAAAGGAAGCTTAAGATACAAACTGAATACAAGGCGAGTAGGAGAAGGATAGTGTAAGAGTACAGAGGTTATCTTATGCAATTCCTAGTGGGATTTATTGTGAGTCATGCAACATAAAATGTCTAGAACCTGAAACTATCCTGTTTGAAGAACAAAACCTGTAACTTTAATGGATTCCTATTGAAAACAAACTATTCTACTCCAATGGATTGGATAAAATATCAACAAACTCTTGCACAAGATGGATATGTGGCTTCCTAACAACAAAACAACACTAACTAAGCATGCAATGAAAGAAACTAAGAATTCTAAGTAAAATGAAAGATTAATCTATTGTAATGAGAAATTCAGAGGCAAGTTTGAGGGGCCATTTGCTTGAGCACAAGACAACTATTTATAGCATTTGCATTTACCCAAGGTAAAAACCAAATAGAACTCTTATATTATAAACAATGGCAAAACACTATTCTAGGGGACCAAAATCATTAATGCAAGCCCATGGCAGTGAAAAAAAGTTGGTGAATGTTGATTTTTATGTGAGTCACGTTAAAAGAGCATTCTAGAAAATGCGTAAAGGACTGCCGCCTTGAGCAAGGCGGTGGTTACAGGACCGCCACCCTGCTTAAGGTGGCGGTTTCGTAAGTGAAGAGAAAAAGGCCAAGAAAAGAAGGGGAAAAAAATAATGGAGAAATCTAGCTATGTGTTGATTTTAGAGATCTGAATAAAGCTTCATAAAAAGTTCATTATCCACTTCCCAACATGCATCAAATTTTAATAATAGTTTTAGGTTCAGACATGTTGTCCCTTTTAGATGGTTATAGAAGATACAATGAGATTCTTGTGCGTGAAGAAGACAAATACAAACCAACCTTCACCACAAAGTGGGGTACTTATGCTTACAAAATAATGCCTTTTGGACTTTTCAATTCCGGTGCAACGTTTCAATGTGCAATGGACAAGGATTTTCGTAGTATTTTAAATAAATTCATACTGGTTTATTTAGATGATGTTGCTTTATTTTCAAATAATACTGATGATCATCTTATGCATTTAAGGCAGAGACTTTTTAGCTTTGGAGATAGTTTGGAATATCACTAAATCTCGAAAAGTCTCTATATTTTCAGTCCATCAAGGTAAATTAATTGGACATATTGTTTCCTAGACAAGGTTTAGCTATTGATCCTTTCAAAATTAAAGCTATTTCATAGCTATCCTTGCCTCATCATAATAAAACACTACAAATTTTTATTGGAAAAATTAATTTTGTTAGAATATTTATTCTATATTTTGTAGCATTAGTCAAGCCATTAAAAACAATGTGAAAGAAAGATAAGACTTTATCTTGGACCAACAAAGGAAGAAAAGGATTTGAATTCCATTAAGACAACTATTTTACAAGCTCCTACTCTAGTAAATAAAAATTTTGATAAGGATTTTACAATGTATACACTTACAGGAAGTTTAAAACCATTTTATCCATATTAACTTAGGGTAATGATGAAAATATTGAGCAATGAATTGCTTTCTTTAGGAAAAGTTTTCATGACTACGAGTACAAGGTAAACTTTTCTTGAAAAAAAGTACTTTCAGTAGTTAAAGGATAAAAGAAATTATAGTACATGATTTATCAATAATAAGATACATGTCTTAGTCTCTCATCCAAGTGTTAAAGCATTCTTCATTGAACAAAGAATTGAATGAGAAAAGAGTAGGATGGATTACTAAGGTTATGGAGTATGATGTTGACATCTGTGTTGCAAAAATTAGTTTGAGGAAAAGGTTTGTGTGAACATCTAATTGCTGATATGGAAAAAACTAGGCTGTAGAATCAAAGAAAATTTAGACACCATGCTGAAATCATGTATCAACAGTCAGAAATCTTCGTACAACTTGAAAATCAGCAACCAAAAGTCAATCCAAAAGTTTGGGAATAAATATGGATGACTGATTTGGTTAATTACTTATAACACGGTACTTATCCTAAGGTATGGACAAGAATAAGTGAAGATATTTCAGGTTACAAGTTGTACCTTATGTTTTCATTGATGGTGTGTTGTTTAAAAGGGATATAAATGGAATTTTGCTGTGATGTAATTATTATGATAGAATTCAGCAACTATTATCAAAGTTTCATGAAGGACCTAAGGAGGTCACTTTTCAACATGTATACAACCTTAAAAATTATGAAATTTGGTTACTATTAGCCCAACATATTCAAAACTGTTTCGAATGGATTAGAAAGTGTAAGAAATGTGCTTTCTTTGTTGGAAAAGTAACATTTAGCTTTGCTTCCCTTGCAGCCTATTTCAGTGGATCATCCATTCAAACATTGGGGTCTTGACTTCATTGGCATGATAAATCAACCTTCGTCACAAGGAATAAGTGGATCTTGACTCTACTGATTAGTTTACACACTGGACTGAAGGAGTATCCTTGAAAGAAGCTAACAAGACTTCAATCTTATCATTTTACAAAGGTATGGTTTGTAGATTTGGTGTTCCACCAACTATCATTTTAGATAATGATTTATCATTTCTTGGTGTAAAGGTAAAAAATTTGGCTATCAAGCATGGAATTTATTTAACTAATTCATCTAATTATTACCCACAAGGTAATGGGTTAGCTTAGAGTACTAACAAAAATATTTTGAGAATCATTAGAAGAACAGTCAAGGAAAACCAAAGATCTTGACATATGATATTAAATTTACACTTTGTGCTGACAGAGTGACTCCAAAAAGATCAGTTGGGAAATTCACCATATAAGCTTGTTTATGGATGAGAGGCAAGAATGTCCATCTCAGTTGAGTTACCTGCATTGGATTTACTGCATCAGATGGAACTACTTGAGAATGAACCATTGCAGGTTTGTTATGCACAATTAATGGAGCTACAAGAGCTAAGAGATCAAGCTCATTTGAATATGGAAAATAATTAGAGGAAGATCAAGAAAACATTTAATAAGAAGGATAAATTCAGAGTCTTCAATGAAGGAGACATTATGTTAAAATGGGATGTTGATCATGAAATAGTCGGGAAACCACAAGAAGTTTGATACAATCTGGAGTGGTCCTATATGATTTCAGCTTGCAAAGAACACAATGCATTTTCAACTTTCAAGGCTGAATGGAGAGGAACTTCCCATTCCTGTGAATGGTACATTTCTTAAACACTGTTATTCAAAATCCTATAGTGATTGGTTAGAGTAGGATTTCCCTTTCAATAAGTGTAGTTCATGCACATTGACAATGTTTTTCAATTCAATAAGTGCATTCGTGCACATGATCTGGTTTACCAGATCCTTTCCCAGCTTTATTTTATTTTTTCGGAAAAGGAAGGTTTTGGTTATATACTCTGAATCCATTCCCAATAGACAAGAACAAGGCACTGGTCTACAAGCTAACAGGAAGCTTTATTCCTACATCATTGTCAGAAATTGTTGACAATTTTTACACTTGTGCAAAAATGGGAAACTCAAAACTTTATTTTCGATGGAAGGAATTGATGAAATGGACCTAACTAGGGGAAAGTCATATAGTTTTCATTGTGTTTTTCAGTTGCAACAATTGATTAACTGCATATAATTTGTAGCTATGTGTGCTATTAAAGGATGTAACACCTCACATAGACTGCCATTACATGTTCATCTTAGTAACAAGGAAACAAAAAATCCCCAAAGGACTAATGCATTGTCTTGATGAAGGAAGGAATCAATAGTTTAGGTGAAATGTTAAATTCAGGAACAATAAAAAGATTTATAGTTTACATGAAAGAGATTTCATTATTAAGTTACAGGTACCTCAAGACTCATTATTTCTTCATTTTAAATACATTTAATTATGTGATTGAGTTGTTTATTTCATTATACAATCAATATCCATCATAAAAGTTGAATGCAGAAAGAAGTATACAACTCAGTTACAGAAATTAATGTTATTTATTCATGAAGAAATTCAATGTTTCCCACACAAGCCGTGGGATGTAACTCATAACTACTGAAGAAAGAAGTACATGTGCATAAAGTTAAAAGTAAAAGAGAATAGAAGAAACCCATCATTGCCTTGGGTTTTCTTCTAATCTTCTTGTCTCCAATTCCAGCTCCATCTTTCATCCTGTGTTGCAAACAGCTACAATGTACCTAAAAATAAAAGGAAAAACATCAATCAAGAGCTCAGGGTTTGATTTGTACTTATGTACTATCTAACTGTATGCAAATGGATTTCTTTATATCAAAAGCATAAGGTACATCAGAGACAGATACATAATTGAGGAAGTTATATCTTATAGTAACACATATGATTCCCAGAATCATGACAGAAAAAAAGAAAAGAAAAAAGACTATGGAACATAAGAGTGGCCAGAAATCCTGATTATATTCTAACTATTTTCTTAAAGTGTGCAGGTATAGATTATAATAAAAGAAATCAATGCATGTTTTAAAATTATGTGCTATCAAGAATAGATTGCAATTAATACATAGAACTGAAATAATAACAACCATAGAATCAAGCGTATTAGGATAAGACGAAAATATATTGTTGTTTTCATAGAAAAACATCTTTCAGATCAAAGGAGGTACACTTCACGAAGAACAGAGTACAACTTTTTACAATCATACTATGTATCAAAGCAGATCTTGAATATAGATGTGACAACCATGCATGGAAAAGAAATCAGTTTTAATCACATTACACTCATGTATAAAGTACATCCCATTACTAAATACATGTAACAAAGTTCAAAGTCTGACTAATGAAAGTTAAAAATTTTATATGCAACAAGTCCATCAACCAAGAAGAATGAGGCTCATAATATTGATATTTTGAGTAACTTTTCAAGCAATAACAATTATAATAAAAATTAGATACATCAGACCCATTTTAAGATAGTTATCATTCAGGTTCTTTCCATAGTTCAAAAATATCTGAAGGAAGATAGAGTTTGAGGTTTTACAAATATACCAAGAAACATTTAATTATAAGAAAAAAGAGAAATACAAGTATCATACATAAAAATACAAAACATTGGATCATGGTCAAAAAATCATGTCAAATAAGTAAACCTACAAAATAGTAATGTGGTTGTCAATGACTTAGAATGAGTCATCAAAAGTCAAAGTACAAATTACAATTCATTCTATTCAAATGATTAATTCATTTTTTGCAAAGGAATCAAAGTAAATATTTATCTTACATTACAAAGTGAAAACCCCTCAAAAGATTACAAGGTGCAAAATAAGATATATAAAGGTTACATCCATCAAGAAGAGTTATAGATCATTTATCTAGAAAGAAAGGCTCAAGGATCAAACCATTAGAATCATTAGAAGAAAGCATAAACTAGAGAATCGTTCAATTTTGCAAGAGATTATCAAAAGCATAACTTAATCATTAAAGGAAGAGTGCATTCTACAAGATTGTAGAATCAAAGTGTTAGATTTCTATCAATAAAATCATAATTTTACAAGTTCATAAATAGATAGCCATGATATTCATAACACAAAGCATTTACACATAATAAAATCAACTCATTTATATGATTGTTTATAAAGATTGTTATCAAAAACAAGTTATAAAATTCCATTTCAAGGAAGATGATCAATTTACAAGTCCTTCATTTTTATATCAATGAAAATGAAGAAATTAGATCTTGAATAAAGGATCAATTCACTCTCCAAGTAGAAATGTCATCAAGTAAAGAGTATGAATTACACTAATGAATTACTTAAGATAATAGGTTGCAACAAGCATTATTATATAAGATCCAAAAGGTAGAAATAAAGGAAATTAAGGTACAATTTATAAATCAAAATCAAACAGATAAAACTTCAAGTTCTCATTCAAGTCAAAGGATGTTCAGTATGAAATGCAATCCCGAATTTGAAATGGCTTAGTCGATAAAAGAAGAGAATAAGTTGAATAGCAAATTTTCATCATCATCAAGGGAATAAATAACATGTCTTTTGAAAATTTTCAAACTGATACAATGAACAGTCATACTTTGATTACAAATCACAATAGTATAAACACAGTTATTCAAATGTCTTAAAATATTGCTTCAATTCAACATAAGCTTTCATGAGTTCACCTTTCAAGAACAAATTTCTAATCACTATTTTAAGTTACCAAGTGAAATAGAATTTCAAATTTCAATTAAAAACAAGAAAAAATTTCAAGATTTACTTTGGTTGATTAAAATTCTATTAGATCTTACAATGAACATTTATTTGGGTTTTATAGTTAATTGTCTAGAAGTACAAGCTAAAATTTCCTTCTGCATTAAAATGAATAAATTTTTCCATATCAGCATAACAACAATTGAAATGAATCAGTCTTCAAAATATATAAGTGGGTGAAGCAATTCAATTACTCACAACAAAACAACAGGTGAATTACTTTTGAAAAAGCATTTAAATACATTGCATCAAAGGGGAAAATATTAAAATGACAAAAAGATCAGTCCATTCAGAAAGTCATTACAAGAGATATGCAATCATAAAAAGGTTTAATAATTATAAAAACACAAGTGATAGTCATCACCAAAAATCAAATATTTCATTAAAATCATGATACGAATGTAGGAGATACATTCAGTAAAGTTTTCAGATCTTTGCAAGGATTCAAATGGCAACCAGGTTAGAAAATCAGAGGTTTAGAACAACAAAATATATAGATGAAATTAAAACAAACTTGAACAAACAATGGAAAGAGAGGTTACAGAACTAGAAGCCATGATGTAAAGTATATCAACTCTAAATTGATAGAAAATTCAATGCAAATAATCACTGCACAAAGTCTTACCTTCATAAAGAGACATAATAAGGTCAAACTAGGAATAATCAATTTTATAATGAAGGCAAGCAGACATGTGTAAATCTAAAATTTCAAAAGAATCAAAATAAAAATGATTTTTTAAGTAGAGCCATCAAGGTAATACTATAAAACAACAATGAAAAAATTCAAACTAGTTTGAAAACAAATCAACTGAAAAATTCATTTCAAGAATAGCTCATTTCGAAGAAATACATAAAGTTACAGAAGAAAGGTTCAGTTAAAAATATCAAACCTAAGTCAAGTGATACAATCAAATTAGCTATATCATGGAAAGAAAAGAAACATCCAAGAAAAATGGCATCAAAATAACAGATTCAAGTTCAGAGGACTGCAAAAGTTAAAAATTAAAGAACTAAGGAAAAATACCTAAAGGGTTCAAGGAATAAATTTAGCCAAAACAATGATCTGAGTTTAAACCAAAATCAAAATGACCCACAAAATGGTTCACTAGAACTTAAGGCCCTTCAATTACGAACATGCAAAACAAGAACTCATAGAAAAATGTAAATATATCAGGATAAGCCACTAGCTAAAAAATATAGAATTGCAAGTTTAAATGATACAAAGAAATATAGAACAAACAGGCATTTAAAATTCCTAGACTTACTCAAGGAGAACAACAAGCTATGAAGTTTTCTTCAGGAACCATATGAAAATGATTAATACAAAGAAATGGTTTCAAATCAATGATCACCCAGAATGATTTTTGAATTACCGGAGTCAATCAAGTAAGCAAGCCATATCAAAAAACCCAAAACACTTTTCAAAAATTCAAGCATCATCAGTTCAAAAAACAATTGACGAAATGGAAGTCCACGGGTAAAATAAAAATAAGAACCCTAGCTCAAAACCACTTATGGTGGTCACGTTTTCAAGCTATCTAATAGAGGCTTGGTAAAGGATAAATAAATTCAAAAGAATATCATTCAAAATGTAAAATATTTCGAACTCACAACTTTAGGGAGCTAGAAAAAAGAAAATAAATCTGAGGATAACAACTAGTTAAAACATCTAAATTCAATTATTGAGATCACCCTTTTTTGATAGAGCTCAAACCAGAGAAGAAAATGCATGAAAACATGTAAGTATTCACAGATACATAGCTTAATAATGAAGAGAGGATCAAAATCAAGCTCAGAATCATACATCAATGGACAGAAAGTACAAATTTTTCCAGGGCTTCACCCAAGAAATGAAAATGTAAATGAATCAAATGATTAACAAGATTGTTTTAACTCAACAACTAAACCAACATGAAACCTAACTCATCCCAAGAGTTAAGGATCCAATGATCAATATGGATAGGATGCAAGATCATTAATTGATCAAAAATACAAACCACTTCACAACTACCTTGCTTACCATGGAATCCGAAGATTAACGGTGTAGATACAATGTTACAAAAGATCAATGGATTCAATTACCAAGATCAATCAAAGGTTCAATTAAATTCAAGCTCTAACTTACCAAATCTACGGTCATTTGCAATCATGGTTCAGCATCAACAGATGTAGATCAAATGAATATCAAGATCAATGATTACAAAGCACCGAAAACATTTATTAAAGATCCAAAACCCTAACCAAGGGGACAAAAATATCGATGGATGATAGATCATCATGACAAGATCAATGCCCTCATTAAATGTAATTAACACAACCATGGTTCATAACTCCACTAAAGTTAAGTATAACCACCAAAAGTTTTTCCAATGAGGGGTTGAGTCATCATTGAAAGGGGCCAACCAACTTTCCCAATCATCATTTGCATTGACCTATTAAAGGTCCAAAACCATAGTGCAACAAAAATCAAATGGAAATGACTGATGATTATCAAAAAGGTAAATCATTTCCTTATTTTATGTATGTTATTCATGATTAATAAAAAAAGGCCCAAATATTATATGATGTCGATGATCATTCAAAGGTGGCCAAATACTCTGCTCAAATGTGGCTAATAATCCAAAGTCATGAGTATGGTGCAATCAAGTGAAGGGGGCCAAATAAAGAATATTGTATATGCTAAGGTGAAGGTTTCATCTCAACATCAATACATGCCTATGCCAGGTCAAAGAAGTGACTAATGATGCCTTATAACTTGCTAAGGAAGTCACATTATCATGATGGTATACCACAAAAGGTAAACTATTACCTTAATTTTTACAAAATGCCTTTTGTACCTGAAAAGGACAAAGTATGCACATGCCTACAGGTGGTCCCCATAGTGAGAAAATTGGGAATTGAATAAATTTTACTTGCAGAGAAGTAATTTTGCATGTCATTCACTAGAAGATAAAAGATAAAAAGACAAAAGTTGAGCATGTGCACAGATGTCAACATCAGAGATCATGAAGACCACTTTTTCTAATTACCTTATTTTTCACAAAATAATGGTATTATTTTCTTGCACATGCCTACAGGTGGTCCCCACATTGGGGTGAATGTTTTGCTAAAGTATCGAAGACAAAGGAATTTTTTTACTCACACAGGAATATATTTTTTTGCATGTGCATCCAAGGGGGTATAATTGTAAAGGTGCTAAATTTATCATTGCAAGTGGATCAAATTACAAGTGTCACATCAAGTAGAAGAAGACAAAGATTGCATGCACATTGGAGAAGACTTACACAGTAAGAAAGAGCTATTATTAGCTAAATTATTCATCCAATTTTATTAAAAATAGATCAGTCAACTACACTTTGACTGAAATTTATTTTTGTAACTAAGGCTATTAATGCCTCATTGTAATCAACATGTCTATTTTTATTCCTTTATTTATTCATGATAAAGGGGTAAAATTAGCATGCATGTGGGAGTACAAATTTTAGCCTATTTTTAGGATGGGTTGGGTGAATAATTTTTCTATATATTGTGTGCATTGGCAAAGCACAAGAGAGGACTTTTGGAAATAGGAGTGTTGAAGCAATTTTCCGCCAATTTTTCCTTGAATGAGAAATTATTTTTGTCTTCCAATTATTTGTAGTGGTGTGTATCTCTTTATTAATTCTTGTGAATGTCAATTCCCTGATTAATCATCTTACCTTGCAGCAAATCTAGTATTTTCTGCATAATCTTAGTGTGCATGTTTATCTTGTTGTGTTGTTGTGATTTATCCCTCAATACATAAATTGTTTTTCCTTAATATTCTTGGTAAAAACCATTAGTTCATGCGTCCAAAATTCATTCTCAATTTTATTGTGCATATACTTACTAAAAGCCCTCAACAAGTTTGGTGTATCACCCTTTTCAATTTCAGTTACAGTCATCTTTTTTACCCTCAAAACCCCAAAATAATAGTTAAGGATACATAAAAAAGGAACTAGACTTGACACCAGAGAATCCCATCAATAATCGGTATACCCATAGACCTAAGGTGTTTCCATTATATCTATAAAAGAGAGATATTCAAAGAAAGCTTAAAACCCCTACTTTCATCTCTCAACCAAGGTGCACTTTTCAATAGATAATAATCCCAATCTCAACACTCATCAAAAATGTTAGATGTAGTTGTTTTGTGTGTATGACATGGAGATAGAGCATGTGAAGGGGAAGGAGAATGTGGTTGTAGACTCTTTGAGTAAATGGAGACATTTTTTATGGCTACTTCAGTCGGTGTAAATTTGTGGAGCAGGATTTCACTGCAGCTTCCACATGAAAATTTACACGTTGTACCCAGATCAGATATTTAGTCTCAAAGATCCGTTGAAGTTAAGTTTGATGGATTTTCGTTAGAGGCAGATGGTATTCTTAGACATAGAGGCTGGATCTATGTACCTAGATATGGAGGCTTGAGATTGGATATCTTGGGAGAGGCTCATCAAGTACCTTATTTAGCTCATCCAGTGGTGAAGAAAAAACACACCACCTTGAGAAAAATTTACCATTGGAGAGGTCTACAGAGAGATGTAGTTCATTTTGTTTAGAGTGTCAGAGGCTAAAGGTTGAGCATCAACATCTAGCTAGTCTTCTCTACCCACATGATATACCAGAGTCGAAATGAGACACCATTTTTATAGATTCTCATAGTTGGGATACTGACGTCGAGATACCACCATGATTCCATCATGGTCATGGTGGATAGATTGACGAAATTGGTTATTTTTTCTCCAGTTAAGACCACCTATACAATTAGTGCAGTGACGAAAGTATACTTAGATGATTTTTTTAAATTGCATGAGATTCCGTAGAAGATTATGTATGACCATGATCCCTTATACACCTCACATTTCTAGACTACCATGTAGCATGCCCATGGGACGAGTATAAAATTTTATAAAACGTATCATCCAGAGACAAATGAATAAATAAATGGGATGAATCAGATCTTAGAAGATATGTTGCAAATGTATGTCATGGACCATTAGTCTAGGTGGGACTAGTACTTGTATTTAGTGGAGTTTCCTACAACAACAATTTTCAAATTTCGATTAATATGGATCCTTTTCAGAAATTGAATGGCAGAGAGTGCAGGGAACAATGCTGAGTTGGGATAGATTGGAGAATAGTGTTTCTCTTTGGCCAAAATTATTATAGGATATGGAGCAGCAGGTTGTCATGATTTGACATAGGTTAGAGGAGGCTCAAATTAAATAGAAGAAATATGTAGATAAGAGGAGGACAGATCATTGTTTTGAGGTGGGCACGAAGGTGTTTCTTTGTCTCAGGCCTCATAAGAGTTCTATCCATTATGGAAAAAGATTTAAGTTAGCTCCTAGATTTTTGGTTCGCTTTGAGATCTTGGATCATATTAGTCCTTTGACTCATCATCTAGCATTTCCACCCATCTTGTCTGACATCCACGATGTATTTCATATTTCTATACTTAGGAGATACATTCTATATCCCTCTCATGTTTTGGAGTGGACCACATTGCAGGTGTAGGAGTAGGAGCAGCTGTTAGTGGAGCCTGTGCACATCATACAGTCTAAGACCCTAGGATTTTGAGGCTACGAGATTGACTAGGTGCAAGTCCAGTGGGATAGATGTGATGAGAATGTAGCCACAAGGGAGGATTCCACTTTATTGCGATCCTAGTTTCCTCAGCTATTCTAGTGACTCCAAGAGAAAGTTGAGTCTAAGGGAAGGGGGATGTAGTGCCCCACTCCTCTTCGACATTGTTTTATTTTGATGTTGAGGACTATTAAGACTGATACTAAGAAATTTGAGTATTATAGTTTGATCAGTAGATGATGGACTATGTGGAGATTTGGACTATTGAAACTATGTGCTTTATATTTTTATTATGATGCACTAGATGGTGATGGTAGACAAGTATATATATGTTAATTTGCGATATCCTGATTGTTATACTAACATGTCATAATTTGGATGTATAACATATGTGGATGTTTTTGAATAGAATTATGATTTTTATGAATGCCAAAGTCAAATTAATTTTGTAATAATAGATGATAAAATTGCTAATGTCAAATTATGATCATTGATTTTATATGTATATTGTCTTGATGTTGTTAATATGGCTGAAAGGCCAGAGAGGTTTTTAATTTGTGTTGTAGGACATTTTATCACATACATCAAAGGGGATAGGGGACCAACCATAGAAGGATGTCAGGTGTTGAGCAACGTGGCCAAATTTTGACAACTTCTGTAATGTTATGTTGTATTGTTATTACATGCCTAGTTTGAAGGTTTCCCATTGGGGGGTGACCTCACATGTGTGGCCATGGGGTCAAATGTGTTCCCTTTCTTTTAATTTTTGTATGTGCCTTATTTTGTGTGTATATGTATTTAATTTTTGGATAATTGTTGTCACCTTATTATTACAGTAATAAATGTGTTTTAATTAAGGTTAACCCTTCTTAAATTGGTTAACTAAAATAGAGATGTGACAAATTAGGTAATTATGAGGTTAGGATGGTCCTTTAAATCTTGTGAATGTAAGTAAGATTTATGTTGGTTTGTGTTTGATGTCACTCTATCCCAACTACAAAATTCGAATTTTGACTTGGGACGCCTTTTTGGAGGCTTTTGGGACAAGTTAAGCTTGTCTCACGCCTCTTAAATTTACCCAACAACCATACCTATGGGTTGGGGAGTTTATTTTTGGCTTATTTATCCTTTTTTGAGTGTAAAAGAGTGAAAATAAATGCACCTTATTCTTGTCACAATAAATTTTGTCTTTAGAAGGCATGGTGTGCAAGTTTGTGTGCCATGTGGGTTGTCATAGTTCTTAAATTCTCAATTATTGTCTTGGGCATGGTGTGTTGACTTTAGTGTGGGAATGAAGGAATGATGAAGTGACATCCTACATGGCGTAGCCTCATCATCCTCACATTCCATTTATATTTATTGATGGATTTTGATGGAATGGGGGTTACTTGTTCATTTTCTTCCTTTGTAATTTTGGAAATTGGGAGCTTGTTGGAGTGCTTTTGGGAATTTTCTTGGCTTGGAGGTGTGAGAGAATTGTGAAGTTTTCTTGGAAGTATTGATGGAGAGGAAGGATCCCCATCCTTGTATTCTTATTATTTAGTTTTGTAAATGTGAAAATGGTGCTTTGTTAATGTAGTATGAGTTTTGTGAATGTGATTTTGTGTGGTTGGGTAGTATGCCTTAAGTTGGGTGTGGGAGATGGACTTATGAGATCATTGGGGAGGGAAATGGGTGTTTTTGAGGCATGCATTTGGTGGGAGTATGATTTGTAGTTTCACCTACGAGGAGTGGAAATGAAATCATGGTAATATTGTTGCATACTTGCAAGAGAAATAAGGATATTGTGTTGTTTGTTTTGTGCACTTAGAAGCTTAGTGTGAAACTCCCACTTCACTCCGGAGGAAAAGGGAGGTCGTTTCACATAGTCTTTCGTTGATTTGGTTTGGTTTCAAACCTTTTTGTTGTTTGAGAATGTTGAAAATTTGTTGAGTATGTTATTTTAATTGTGTTGGATTTTTGAAATGTATGTTGTTTGTGAAGCCACATGTGTTGTAAAGCTGTCAAAAGTTTCTCAAGATCCCTCATTGTTCCTTTATTGGAGCTCAAAGGCCATTAAGGGGATGGTTTTTTCCTCTTAATGGATTAAAGTTTGGCTAGAGAGTGTTTCATATTTTCCCTTCCTTGTGTTGTGATCCTTGTTGTGAAAGATTGAAGTGAGCTAGATTAGAGATAAATTTGGGAAGATGACTTACAAATTGGAGACTTGTATTTTGGCTTTGATAAAAGTCCTCATGTTGTAATTTGTTCATTTCATGATTCCCACTTTGAGTAGAATATTTTAACCCTTGTATACTTAACAGAAAGCTTGTACATTCATTTTATCAAATCTAAAAGTATTAAAATTAAAGGAACAAAGTTGAGTTGTTTGATGGTGGAAATGAAACTCTTCTTCA
Organism: Taxus chinensis; assembly: GCA_019776745.2. Lineage (NCBI taxonomy): Eukaryota > Viridiplantae > Streptophyta > Pinopsida > Cupressales > Taxaceae > Taxus > Taxus chinensis. Next base: position 31,089 of record JAHRHJ020000731.1, read on the forward strand.
ATTGATTGTTTTCCTAGATTGTAAGATAGATGCATTGTAAAATAAAGTGTGATTGAGAGAGGGTCTTGCATGATTTAATTATTCCAAATTATTGTTGAAGAGATTCTAATGATCCAACCGAGTTTTGAAAATAAAGTATATGCTATTGACAAAAACAACCACCCTCTAAAAACAAATACCAAATACAAGTTCTGTAGTGATATTCTTTAACACTGAAAATTTTACAAAATAATAGAGAAGTAAATGAGATGAAATTCCTCAAACCAAAACCGAAGGCAAGGTGGAGATCTCTTAGAAGGGTTATTTAAGGAAAAGTTCTAGTCTACAGTAATAAACGTCACATAATTTTTTAATGTTTTTTTTTTATGGCTTAGAGGCCATCCCGTCCCAACAAAGAAATTAGGCCCATACAATAATGCTGTCCGCCATGAAACTTTGATTGTATTAAATAAATTTCCTTATTCTTGGGTCTGATTCAATTTCTTGAGTTTTCAAATTACACCACTATTAACCTTTCGAAGGTATATTCTGTATGGCCTTTTAATCATGCAGCCGTGCAACTTTAAGGAGATTCAAATTTACCAATCAAATTTTTAGTGGTTATAAACACGCTGCAATAGTCCTCCACACACACTATGCACCATTTGTCTCACGTTTTACAATTCTTCATTTTCAACGGGGTGTAGAGGATTTATTCGACCTACAGTTGTCAACAACATTAAAATCATATTTAGTGTCAATAATTTGTTTTGATTGTTATCTTAACGAAACAGAGTCATCTACTCCGAGTTCCCTGCCTACGAAAGATTCCTATCTATACAAAATTCTCCTGCTTCAAATAGGTAACAGTAGTAACAATAGTGCTAGGTTTTATTATTTTGATATTAATTGCAGTTTTATTTTGTGTTTTGTTTATGCAGTTTTACATTCTAAGATTTTAGAAATTGGTATCAAAGAAGGTGTTTTTAATTTGACAACCATCAATGAATTTTACATCTGCAAGATCTTTATCAAGTTTGCAAACTCCTCGATTCATGAGTAAAAGTTATGAGTAGTGGTCTCTAACAATGAAGGGTTTGTTCCAATCCTAGGATATTGGAGAAATCACTGAAAATGGATATACATAACAAAATTCCTAGGAATAGACAATGCACTCTCATAGCCAGAGAAGGATATCTTGAAAAAGCAGAGAAATAAAGATGAAAAATTCATCTTCTACGTACTTCAAGTTCTATACGAAAATCTTCCTCCGAGAGTAGAAGTAACCAATCAAGAAAAAAAAGCATGAGACACTCTCTGCATGGCATTTCAAGGTAAGAAGAAAATTGAAACTGCCAAATTACAATTACTTAGAGGAGATTTATGGAATATGTCTATAAACGACTCAAACTTATAGAGTCGGTCTTTACTTATGTAATTGGACTAGTATATAAGATTAAATCTCATGGAGAAACTTTGGATGATGGAAGAATTATTTTTAAAACTCTTATGAGTTTACCTTCACAATTTGATCCTTTGGTTGTAGCCATAGAAGAAACCAAGGATTTGAGTCAAATTTAAACTAGTGAGTTGTCTGCATCCTTAACAAATAATGAGAAAATATTGTTAGAGTATGTATTTACCTTAACTCATGTTCGCCTAGGTACTTTATTTACCTTTATTATATTTATCCTCACCCTCTTATGTGTGTGGATATTTATTTTATGTTATTTAGATATTAAGAGATATTATCTAGTTGTTAGGTATAGTTATTTCATTGATTTATGTTATTGACTAGATCCTTGATGTCTAGGTCTCTCTTAAATCTATGGTCTTGACTAGTTCTTCGATGACTAGTTATTTCCTTGATTTATAGCTTGATCTTTGACCTTGACTAGTTCTTAGATTGTTATTCCTTTCCTATATAAGAAATGTTCATTCTCATTGTATTTCATTGAGTTCCATAATAATAATTGATATCGCTGCTCATTTGTTTGCAAAGGTTTATGTAAAGTTATTCTGGTGAATTACTTTCATCTTATTGATCGTGGTGTTTGATTAGCATCTATATTCATGGCTTGGTATGATCTGGTTATCGTTCATTATAAATGTTGAAAAAATCACAAACAACTTTAGATCAATAATTTTCATCTCAGAATTCAACAATATTGTCTAGAGTTAGAGGCATATTCAACCTTAGAGGGAAAGGAAAATATTAATATAGAGGATAAAGAAGTAATCCAAAAAATAAAAGTGGAAGAGGAAAAAGTCAAGATCATATTCCTAATCACTCTTTTGTTCAGAGACAAGATAAGTCTCATGTGCAATTTCACTATTGCAAGAAATATATGCATTATTCCTATGAATGCAAGAAAAATGAGTATAATCGTAATACTAATAATCAATATCAAGTTATGTTCATTTCTCTATTGGGAAACTATTTCTTTCTTTTTTTTTAATTGTTAAAGTTTCATATGGGAATTCAGGCCTTGTGTATTGTTGTTGTATTGCTTCACTTGGATTTTTAGACCTCTTTTGTACTTTGGGTATGGTACCCTTCAAAACTATTTACCAATAATAAGAATATATATATTTTAAAAAGTATCAAAATCAAGTTACAATCTCTACACCAAGAACCATATTTATTGCATACATAAGGATTGTTGAAGCAATACCTCATATATCATTTATTGAATGTAATATTTCTAAAGAATTCCTTGTTATATTTAGTATCTAGATTCTAGTTATACCAATAATATGTCACAGAACTTGTATTTATTTTCCAGTTTAGATTATTTCATTAATATTGATGTTACTCTTGGAAATAATGATAGAGTTCCGTGATGGGAAAAGGAACAGTCCACATTCTAACCAAAAATGAGGAGAAAAATATTATTCATGATGCTTATTATGTTGCATATTTTGAAACAAAATCTAATGAGAATTGGTCAATTACTATATAGAGGATACATATTTTACATTGAATAAAAAATATGTAATCATACATAAATATATAGGTACTTAGTGTATTGCAAAAGTATAAATGAAAAATAATAAAATGTTTTCCATAAGATTAGAACCAGGTATAAAAATTAAATCAGATCAAGTTATGGGTGATCCAAATAATATACATCCTAAAGCTGCCCTCAAGGAAGAAAAATCAGACAAGAGATCCATAATGTTATAACAAAGCTTCGGAAAGATACAACACAAATCTTGAAATATAGAGCACATGTCCTGAAATATCTAAGACAACTCCAAAAATATAGAGCATGTCTTTGAATAAATACAACACAACTCTATAAATATAGAGAAAAAATCCAGAAAGATAGAACAAAGCTCCATAAATATTGACCATAGGTCTATAAATACATAACACAACTCTAAGAAAGAAAAAACACGGAGCTATAACAACATATAGTTCAACTCAAAAATATCTGGAAATAACACTAAATAAACTCAATCATCTTTTCAGTATGCTATTAATGACGAATCATGGATCTAGCAACTCAAATCTGGGCATTTAAATTTTGGTGGATATAATTTATCACATCAAGAAACCATGGTGCAATATTTTCCTCTAATTAAAAAAATAAAAATTATTTTTGAAATATTTATTTTGGGAAAGAAACATAGAGATAATTTTCCAATTAGCAAATCAATAAGATCACAAGCACCACTTGGATTTTTTCATTTATATTTGATAGACAAATGAAAAAACCTTCTATAGGATATTGTTCATATTTACTCACATTCATAGATGACTATAGGAGGAATACATGGGTGTAATCTTTGAGACACAAATCATCTGCATTTGATATCTTTCAGTAGTTCAAGGCTCTAGTAGAGGAATAAAGAGGATACTACATGAAATTTCTGAGGATAGATGTATGAGCAGAGTATATTTCCATTGCATTTATTAATTGTTGCAAGAAATATGGTATCCAAAATAAATTCACTTTTAGGTATGCACATCAACAAAATTGTGTGGCAAAGAGGAAGAGTACAACCATAATGGTGATGGATAGAAGTATGATAAACACGAAACATATTTCAAATGAGTATTAGGAAGAACTACTTACAATTGTTGTTTAAATTTTTAATAGATGTGTGGAACTGAAATTATTCGAAATATGGTTCGTTAACAGGCGAGGACTCATAGAAAACATAGTAGTGGTCATTTTAATATCTTTAGTTGTGTGGCATATTAACATGTGCCTAATGAGATAAGGAATAAATTATATAAAAAGGAGAACAATTTATTTTTGTAGGATATTCAATGAATATGAAATCCAACAAATTATTCAATCCAATAAGGAGAAAATTCATAATCAAGGAAGGTGTGCACTTTATTGAAAATGAGGAATGATATGGAATTATAGAAAATTAGTCAATATAGGAGTAGATATTCCTCGACCTTATATGAAATATGAAGAGAAATCACCACATGGTCTTATACCTTCTTACACCACTTTACATGCAAGTCAAAGTGGTAGCAAAAGCTATGCCTCCATCTACATTTATAATGTCTACAAGATTACATCTAACGTCATTTATACAAGAAGGTTTACAAAGAAAATCAGTAGCAACCACTTCAAAATGAAGTTCAATTGAAACCATTCCATCCTAGCATAGTTGATTGCAATGAAAAATAAGTAGTCATAGTGAGTTATATGAGGATAATCATAACATTGATACATATAACTCCTTTTATGTTTCTGTATTATTTTATCAAGATGTATATCAAATATATTTTTAAGAAGCAATGCGTGAAGAATTTTTTTCTCAAGGAGTGGATGATGAGTTAGATGCTATCAATGAAAAAAATAAGGCATGGGAGTTAGATATTCTTGAAGAAAAATATGTGATAGGAGTGATATGGATCTACAATACCAATTATAGTATAAATGGAAAAGTGAAGAAGAATAAATAAATATTTGATGCAAGAGGATATAGTCAACGATATGGAGTACATTTTAATGAAATTTTTTCTCCATTAGTATGTTTTGACACAATAATAATCATATTAGGAATTGCATGTCATAACAAATGGATTATATATCATATGGATGTAAAATCAAGATTCTTTATTGTATTTCTTAAGGATGAATTTTATGTTAAACAACTAGAAGGTTGTGAGATTATAGGTCATGAATAAAATGTCTATGGGTTGAGAATTGCAATATATGGACTAAATCAATATCCTAGAGTGTGATACAAAATGATTGATTATTATTTTCTTCATAATGGTTTTAGTAGGTACAACAATGAGCATACTTTATAAATCAAAGTACAAGTGTAAGGTAAGATTATTATGCCATGTTTATATGTGAATAAATTAATCTCTTCTAGAGACCTATCAAAACATTCATTAATGGAAACCATGAAGAAAGAATTTGAGATAAATGATTGAGGTATCATGTAATATTTTATGGGCATTGAAATTTAACAATAAGAAGATGGAGTTTTTATTTCAAAAACAAAATATGCTGATGAAGAAAAGGGGTGAGGAATTTAAGAGGAAGCTTCAGTGCGTGGCGAAAGGGCATTCCTTACCTTTAGCATTATTCTCATTGGGTTTGCAAGCAAGGTGAAAACGTGGTGAAGGGTCCCAAATTCCACTAACACACTCTTGACTAAGGAGTCTATAGAAATCTTGGCCCCAGAAGCCATCTCTACGTCCCCAACTACGGCCCCTGCTAACTGCCACCAGCGTACAACGCTCCTACCAAAGATGGTGCAAATAAAGAATCAGAAGAACCAGAATCAAAAAGTAATATAGAGGTGGAAATACCTCCAAAACTACCTGTCGTCTCAATCACGGTACTGCTGATGCTCAGCCTGGTTTGGTTCTCGACACTGCATAGATCCGAATGATCTCGTGCCATATCTCCCACAAGTAGGCTCTGAGCTCTGTGTCTTACCCCTTGGTAGGTGTTAATGTGGGCAAATCTCTCAATATGCCCAACGACTCGCAAACGCATAACAGCCACCTTGTCTTGGATCCTCTCCAGTGGGAAGCGGTTTCCAGCTAGTTTAAACTGCTAGATGACTGAGATGCCGATCCTGATGATCCGGCTTATGGTGACTGTGAGGTCTCTGCTGACGGCTCGACTGACTGAGCCTTCCGGTGCACCCTGGTGTCCTGATGGACCCCTAGGAGGAGGCCCCATACTACGTCCTTCGCTGTGCCATCGCATCTCTGAAAAGGTTCGGTAAAAGGTGGGCGGGTCTGCTTGCGCTATGGTGGTCTAATGAAAGCCCTGCCCTGAACTTTGTCCACCCCGTGGAAGGAGGGACTGACCCCTTCGACCTAACTATCCTGCATCTGCTTGGATACGGCTCGAACTCTATCTCCTAGCCTGCTGTGTCTTCCCCGTCTCTCCTCTGCAATATAGGCCTTCTCTCCACGGCCCTCTGCTAACGTCTGTGGGCAGTGAATGCATACTGCTCCAGCTAAATCCAAGTTCAGGGCCCCTGGCATGAACTATGAAATCCGTACCTGCTCATCCTGCATATAGTCCGACGTACTGAAGTTAGGGTTCCCAGAAACTGACTCTCATAACTCATACTACTGCCATCGATTTCCCCTGACGGAGGTCATGAAACTCATCTAAATCCGCTGATGAATAAACTCCTGGGTAAATACCGCCTCCTCGAACCGCTCTCAAACAGCTCCCAGGTAATCGTCTCTGAGTCGACATGGAGCTTCTGCTCTCGGTCCTCCACCCAGACTCTTTGCTCCATCCCCTCAAGAAGGTGGGATCGCAACAACGGAGCTTTTCGTGTTGCTACTAAAGGACAGAGCTTGAAGCATCCGCTCAAGCTCACCAACCAGGCCTCTGCCTGGAAACCCACCTATATCTCCTGAATACTGAGGATGGCCCACAGCTTCAGGATCTCCCTGAATATGGTCCTTGCAGCTGATGGTATGTGCACGAATCCTAGATTCCTCTCTGTATGCTCCTCCCTCTGTCTAGGGCTCCGAGACCTGTCCCTATTCCTACAATCCTGTCCTCCAATGTCCTCCGTCTATGGCGACTCTGCCTAGCTGACTCCTGCACGGAAATTCTCTGCTTCTGTGTTCCTTCGTTGTGTCGAAGGGGATGCTGGGCCATTCCTTACTGATGGCTCCCAAACTAATGGCCTAGCAAGTCGTGTTCCTCCAGGGATTCGGTGGAGTAAGGGCGATCTTGCCAAAATCATGGTCACGGCAGGGAGGCGCCTCCATTCCTCTTGTTTCTGTCTTTTTTTTTTACTAACTTTGTTTATTATAGCGCATACAAGCCAGCGGAACAGAGCAAGGGACAGAGGAGGCGCTAAAGCCAGCGGCTGTCAACTATGTTGTTATTAGTTCAGTATCGAATGCACCCTCAAGACAAAGTTCAGCCCACTGTATTCTACATTTCCCTGAGTGCGTGGGTACAGGCGTGGAGAAATAAAAAAACGAGTTTAAGTAATGCTCATGCGCGTGAGAAAAGGGTGAGGATTAAAGAGGAGCTCCAGTGCGTGGGAAGGGCATTCTACCTTCATTCTCATTGGGTGCAGCAAGGTGAAAACGTGGTGAAGGGTCCCAAATCCACTACACACTCCTTGACTAAGGAGTCTATAGAAATCTTGGCCCCAGAAGCCATCTCTACGTCCCAACTACGGCCCTGCCTAACTGCCACCAGCGTACAACGCTCTACCAAAGATGGTGCAATGAAAGAATCAGAAGAACCAGAATCAAATAATATAGAGGTGGAAATACCTCCAAAACTACCTGTCGTCTCAATCACGGTACTCTGATGCTCAGCCTGGTGGTTCTCGACCACTGCATAGATCCGATGACTCCGTGCCATATCTCCCACAGTAGGCTCTGAGCTCTGTGTCTTACCCTTGGTAGGGTTAAGTGGGCAATCTCTCCAAATATGCCCAACGACTCCGCAACCATAACAGCCACCTGATCCTCTCCAGTGGGAAGCGGTTCCAGCTAGTACTCTAGATGACTGAGATGCCGATCCTGATGATCCGGCTATGGACTGCTGAGGTCTCTGCTGACGAGCTCCGACTGACTGAGCTCTCGGTGCACCCTGTGTCCTGATGGGACCCCTAGGAGGAGGCCCCATACTACGTCCTCGCTGTGCATCGAATCTCTGAAAAGGTCGGTAAGGTGGGCGGGTCTGCTGCTGCTATGGTGGTCTAAATGAAGCCTGCCCTGAACTTTGTCCACCCCGTGGAGGAGGGACTGACCCCTTCGACCTACTATCCTGCATCTGCTGGATACGGCTCCGAACTCTATCTCTAGCCTGCTGTGTCTTCCCCCGTCTCTCCTCTGCAATATAGGCCTTCTCCACGGCCTCTGCTAACGTCTGTGGGCAGTGAATGCATACTGCTCCAGCTAAATCCAAGTTCAGGCCCTGGATGAACCTATGAATCCGTACCTGCTCATCCTGCATATAGTCGACGTACTGAAGTAGGTCCAGAAACTGACTCTCATACTCAACTACTGCCATCGATCCCTGACGGAGGTCATGAAACTCATCTATCCGCTGATGAATAAACCTCCTGGGTAAATACCTGCTCCTGAACCGCTCCTCAAACAGCTCCCAGGTAATCGTCTCTGAGTCGACATGGAGCTTCTGCTCCTCGGTCCTCCACCAGACTCTTGCTCCATCCCTCAGAAGGTGGATCGCAACACGAGCTTTCGTGTTGCTACTACAAGGACAGAGCTTGAAGCATCCGCTCAAGCTCACCAACCAGGCCTCTGCCTGGAAACCACCTATATCTCCTGAATACTGAGATGGCCACAGCTTCAGGATCTCCCTGATATGGTCTGCAGCTGATGTATGACGAATCCTAGGTCTCTCTGTATGCTCCTCCCTCTGTCTAGGGCTCCGAGACCTGTCCCTATGTCCTAAAATCCTGTCTCCATGTCCTCTCTATGGCGACTCTGCCCTAGCTGACTCTGCACGGAAATTCTCTGCTCTGTGTTCCTCGTTGTGTCGAGGGGATGCTGTAACGCCGCAAATAAAATGATGACGCCGATGCAACTCACGACATCGACAAAGACGACGCCGCAACAAACAAGTGACCCGAAAATGCGACAAACTTTTTTTTTTTTTTTTTTGTTAATGTATGGCGAAGAACTATTAACCTACGAGTTGCTTCCACCTGGCTCGATGAGTAAAGCTTTTACGTGCAATTTTGCCAATCAGGGTCAAGAGTCAAACCGCTCGGTAGCGAGCTGATCAATTAAGTTCGGTGAGCTTTATTTCTGGTATTCGACCCTAGAATAAGATAATTTTAGTTTCGCATGGTGAAAAACACTGTCCACTCAATTTTTATCTGAAAGGTATTCCAAGAGGATTATTATTATTAATTGATTATTCATTATTATATCGCGTTATCTCTATGACTTTATTATCTCTTACTTTTGAATATTAAATAGTATATCTTATATATATAATATTTATACATACATATTGACTATATATACGATTTAGAAGTTAATACATTATATATATATATATATATATCACCATATATATATATATATATATATTTATATTTATATATAAATATGTGTGTGTGTGTATGTGTGTGTATATATATACAAATTTATATTTAAGGGGAAACACCCATTTCGGTATGCACTTGACATTGATCTATTTTATTTTTGTATATTTTTAATATGCTAGATAAATACTACCATGTCGTATATCTAGTGCAATTATTACTAAGAAAGATTTACTTCCCATCACGCTCTATCGTTTTATGTAGCGCTTAATCTAAATTTGAAATTTCTTATACAAAGCAAGTAAGAGGCAACGTGGGGAAAACTTTTCAAACTTTGCTTAAATGCTTATGGTTGGACGGTGGGTGCCCAACCAACACCTGTCCACCATTTTACCTTCCAACCGGCGCATGCAATGGAAATTAATCAATTAGACATTGAAAATTTACATCCCCAGATTTCAAACCAGCCTACCTACAACATTGAAACGTGTCATTTAGCCCATGGATATACTGTATAGCCTCCCTGGCCGCGTGGAAAGGGAGAGAAAGGCAAGATTTTCTAAGCAAGTAAAACAGGCAAACTAGGCGTACCATTAAGCCTTTTTCTCTATCCTCCCCGCCTCTGGCCGCTGCATGGTGCATGGAAGCAACCAAAATAGACCAGCGCGTGTCTGACAGTAGGGATTTGCAGAGGAGGCGCTAAACAGCGGCTGATCAACTTGTTGTTAGCACTGCAAGTATCTAATGCATTCCCTGTGACAGTCAGCACTTTGTGTTCAAATTGTCTATCAGGCAGGCCGCGTGGGAGGGAAACGTATCATTCTTTTACCCAATGGCGTATACAGTTATTCTGTTCAGACAACGCTGATTTAAGGGTGATTAGCATAGGTGGACTCCAGTCCGAGTGGGATTTTGGGTCTACATCTTCACATTTGTTTGGGCAGTTGCGAGGTCTGCCATATAGCTTGGTAGTTTGTACAGGCTAAGAGGGCAGAGAAGGCTAAATGGGGCCGGAGCTAATCTATAAAAAAACGTTCGAATTATTTGTTAAGCATTGCAACAATTTAAAATTCGTTGGACAGTCAGCGCTTTGTGCAAGAGTTGTCTATCAGGCAGGTTTGATTGTGGACTGAATCGTATCATCATTGGTTGTGTTTGCATATTAGGCATTTAACTCCTTCACGTATCCTTTTTTTTGTTAAAGCCTCCTCTTTACTTTTCCCAGTCAGATGGGATTGTCCAGTGGATTGAATTGCTCAACAGGTTATAAATGCTATCATATTAGAACAGGTGAGTGGGGTTTCTTTACCACCGGAAGAAAGCATTATCAGACAATCGATTAAGGTGATAAGCAGGCACTAAAGTCAGCAATCTGTACATTACCAGTTCGTTATCTGTCCAGTATTAAATACATCCTAAGGAGCGCAACGTTTCACCTTCAAGATGATTCCTATCAGATATCACTTTCGATAAGAAACACAGTGGGAGGGAGTTACACTGTAGAGGTGGATCTGTTTCCATGACCAGAGTATACAGGGGCGCAATATGCTGTGTTTTCTACAAGTATGGAGACTACGTAGTGGTTAAATATGTAATTTCATTGGCCTTAATAAAATTGGATGGTGGTTTATTACATATGTGCTAGAGATAGTGTGTTAGAGTGGATATATAACAAAATAATGTATTATTAGTTCCTTAATATTATAAAAATTTATTATTACTAGATTCATTAGTTTTAATATTACTTAGATAAGAAAGATATTCAAACCTATTAATACTTTTCCTAGACATGAAATGGGTATTGGCATTGAACTTGATAAGTTTAGAAATTTGTATTACAATCTCCTTCCACACAATTCAATGGATATAGCAGGGGTATTCTAAGAGGTTTGATTTCATTTTCTTGTTTATTTGCAATGGATTTTACAATGAATTCATGGATGAATAAAACATGAAGGAACTAGAGCTTGAAAAGGTTTTATTGGCATTACAAATCATTAAAAACTTAAGCCTTTCCAACAAGTATACAAGAAAGAGTAATGCACTATTTTTTTTTTTCAATCTTTATTACACATTACTTTCAAGTATCCAAAAAAAATCTTAATATATTTCCTTTTGTAATTTCTTCACAGTATTCCACAAGAAATCAACAACATTTCCAATAAATTTTGAGTGAGAAAACTAACATTTCAATACAACTTTCCTCCAATATTTTGTTACAACACCTTTTACTTCATGTGGAACATATTTACAATCATGTAAACACTTTTCAAGTAAAATTTGCATTCAATCATGTGTCTCTTGGAGCAACTATAGATTACAATGTCCCTTATTTTTGGAATGAAAACAAGATGATACAACTTTCTTTCACTTGCAAGTTTTACAACAAAATAATATATGTAAGGAAATGGAAAGAGTCTTCACAAGCTCCATGGTGTTCTTCATCCATGCTCCAAGTTCCAAGTAGTTCAATCACAACCAAGATAGGGGGAGAGGCAACACTCTCCTCCCAACCAAATCTCAATGGAGAAGAGAAGCAATCTCCTCCATTGACCCCCGAGCCCCAAACACAACACAATGAAAGGGTGGTCTCCAACTCAAGGCAACAATACATGCTTCCACAATACAAGTTCTTCACAACATTCAAGCTAAAAATAGAAGAACAAAGAGACACACAATAACATCAAACATTACACAACAAGGCTTGCATCCAAGCCAACAAGAGAAGGAACTATGGGAATGTTTTCCTTATGCCTCCCAAATGAGATGAGATGCCCATCCAAAACCCTCCACAATAAAACACAAGCCCCTATGACTCTTATGCCTCCCTCAAGTACCCCTTTTTCCTCCCATACTCTTATGCCTCCCTCCTCTTATGGCTCCCTCAAAGACAAGGTAGAATGTAAACATTCCTACCCAAGATGGGCATCCCTCTCAAACTCCCTCCACAATATCCTAATCTACTCTTTTGCCTCCCTCATGAGTATTCCCATAGACCTCTCCTATACTACACAATAAGCATTCAATCCATTTTTCACAATACACCAAAGTAAACATGCATTTTTTTTTTTCACAATTTTAGCATAGAAGCAACAATAATATGAAAGCAAAAACAAAGGAGAGGGTTCCCTACCTCTCCATTGGAGAAGCCTAAACCAAGAAACTTGTCCAAGCTCCTTCCCAAATCAATCCAAGCATGCAAGTCCAAGCACTCTCTTTATCTCTTTCTCCCAATTCTTTTCTCTCAAAAATAACAAAGGAGAACTCTTCAACAAAACAAAAACAAAACTCCAAAAAAAAAAAACCCCCTCAACAAGAGAGGAAGTTTCAATAAATAGATCAAAGGTAAGGGTGAGGGTGATGTGGCTCCATGTAGGATGCCACATCACACATCCTCAAACCATCTCCCAAGGTCAACTCAAATCCCAAAACACCATAAATGGGTGGTTGGGTTGAATGACAACCCTCTTCCACATTCAACCCTTTCCCATGTGCCTTAAGGCACAATTAAATGCAAAATGAGGAAAATGCACTCCAAAGTCATATTTCCCTTCCCAAAACAATAAATAACCCCCTTTTTGGATTCCCAACCCATAGATATGGTTGGTAAGGGGTTTTGGGAAGTGTGGGACAAGTTTAACTTGTCCCACAAGTCCCCCAAACTTGCCCTCAATCTCAAATTCGAGATTCTAAGAACATGGAGTGGTCAACACTCAAAACCAAGCATTCAATACAAGAGGACACACAAGGCTCAAGGAGCCAACAAACAAAATTTATTACACCCACTTGACTTCCCTCCAAAACTTAAAATTTAAAGCAAGATGTTAATTAATCTAAACATACTTAACAAAAGTAATTTAACAAAAAGACATTACAAAAGAAATCACCTACTAAAGCAAGCTAAAACAAGTAGATAACATTCTTACCCCCTTGGTCACATAGGAAAATTTCCCCCTCATGGAAATTTTCTCAACACATAAAAGGACAAAGTTAACACAATACAATTTACAAGTTGCCTTGACGACCAAATGTTGTAACCACCCGACATTCTGTTGTGTTTGGTCCCCAATCCCCCTCATGGTTGTGATCATGCTGTGTTTCCTGCAAAATGCAAAATACCCTCTTCGGCCTTGCGGCCATGTCAAAATATCCAAAATAATCATATGCATGAAATTTATTAACATCTATACGTAATTCAAGCAATCATTATTTCTAGGTCTAATTCACAACTTAATTATGCATTTCATCATTATCCAAAATCATAGTAATGTAAATTCAACAACTACATTCTATTCAACATGGCGAATAAATCCAATGTTAGAACACATGCAATACATCCATATAAAAATAATATCAGTATCCAATAGTCTGTCCATGAGTCAGTGTAGATCATACTGAAAACAAAATCCAACCATAATCCAAATGTATCTAGTCACAAAACATCATGCTAATCAACATAAATATAAGCCATGTCCATATCTAAAGTCTGCATAACTCAAAATGATAATCAACTAAGTGTCGTAGGGAAGTGGGCATTACATCCCCCTCCCCTTAGACTAGACTTCCTCCTGGAAGTCACTGAAATAAGTGTGGAAACTGAGCTCGCAATGATGTAGCATCCTCCCAGGTAGCAGCAGTCTCATCGTATCTGTCCCATTGGACCCGAACCTGATCAATCTCTCTGCCGCGAAGGCCCAGGGTCCTGCGATCTAAAATGCGCACGGGCTCCACCATCACCTGCCCCTGATCCTGCACCTGCAATGCAGTCCAATCTAGCACATGAGAAGGATCAGAAACATATCTCCTAAGCACAGAAACGTGAAATACATCATGGACGCGCGATAAGCTAGGTGGCAGTGCTAGACGATAGGCTAAGGGGCTGAGGCGCTCCAAGATCTCAAAGGGACCCACAAATCTAGGAGCAAGCTTAGAACCTTTTCCATAACGGATAGGGCTCTTATGTGGCCTGACACGAAGAAACACCTTCGTGCCTACCTCAAAACTGCGATCTGTCCTATGCTGGTCTGCATACTTCTTCTGTCTATCCTGTGCCTCTTGCAATCTCTGCCTGATCAAGGTAACCTGCTGCTCCATGTCCTGTAATAATGCTGGCCCAAGGGAAACCCTGTCCTCAATCCTGTCCCAGCTAAGAGGTGTCCTGCACTCTCTACCATATAATGCCTGAAAAGGAGCCATGCCTATAGAACTCTGGAAGCTATTATTATAAGCGAACTCTACCAAATACAGATACTCCTCCCATCTCGACTGATGATCCATCACGTACATCCTGAGCATGTCCTCCAGAATCTGATTCACCCTCTCTGTCTGTCCATCTGTCTCAGGGTGATAAGCTGTACTAAAATTAATCCTCGTCCCGAGGGCATACTGCATGGTTGTCCAGAAGTGGGAGGTGTACAAAGGGTCGCGGTCGCAAATGATCTTCTGCGGAATCCCATGTAATCTGACAATCTCATCAAGATACACACGTGCTACTGCACTAGCCGTGTAGGTAGTCTTCACTGGAGAAAAGTGAGCTACCTTCGTCAATTTATCCACCGTGACCATGATGGCATCGTGATGATATCTCGACGTCGGCAACCCCAACTCAATGAAATCCATAGAAATGGTGTCCCACTTCCATTCTGGTATGGCGTGAGGATAGAGAAGGCCAACTGGTTGCTGATGCTCGGCCTTCACCCTCTGGCACTCTAAACAACGGGATACAAATGAAGCAATGTCTCTCCGAAGTCCTCTCCAATAGTACAACTGTCTCAAGGTGGCGTGCATCTTCTTCACCCCAGGATGGGCTGAATACGGTGCACGATGAGCCTCTATCAAAATATCATGCCTCAAACCTCCATCTCTGGGAACATAAATTCGACCCTCTGTGTCTGAGAAGACCATCTGCCTCTAACGAAGAATCCAACAAATCTCCCCTCAAGGGGTCTCTGTGACTCTATCTTTGCTCTGGTTGCAAGGTAGAAACTATCCTGAGGAAGCTGTTGCAAGATCCTACTCCGCAAATCTGTGCCCACTGAGGTGGCCATAGCCACATGTCTCCGTCTACTCAAGGCATCTGCAACCACATTCTCCTTTCCTTTCACATGCTCTATCTCCATGTCATACTCACAGAGTAGCTCCATCCAACGCCGCTGACGAGCATTGAGATTGGGCTGTGTGAAGAGGTGGCAAAGACTCAGGTGATCTGTCCTGAGTGTAAATCTCTGGCCAAGAAGAAAATGTCTCCACCGTACTAAGGCATGTACTACTACTGCAAGCTCAAGGTCATGGGTCGGATAATTGAGCTCATAATCTTTGAGTTTGCGAGACTCAAAGGCAACTACTCTACCCTCCTGCATTAGCACTCCTCCAAGTCCTGCTAAGGAAGCATCTGTGCACACGAAAAACTCTCCATGAGGATCCGGCACTGCAAGGATAGGTGCTCTCGTAAGGCACTCCTTCAGTGTACTGAAGGCCTAGTCACATTTATCTGTCCATACAAACTTCTTCCCTTTCTGCTGAAGGGAAGTGATGGGGTACGCAATCCGAGAGAAGTCCTGAACAAACCTCATGTAGTATCCTGCTAATCCCATGAAACTACACACCCTCGGTCACACTAGTGGGTGCTGGCCAATCCATGATGGCTCGAATCTTGGAAGGATTGACTGCGATACCCCTCCCCAGAAATAACGTGGCCCAAATACTGCACCTCAGTCTGAAAGAACGCACACCTTCTCCAAGTTCCCATAAAGGCGCTGCTCGCCAAAGACACTGAAGGACCTGGCGAAGGTGCTCCTCGTGCTCCTCACATGTGCATGAGTAAATCAGAATGTCATCAATGAAAATAATCACGAAGCGATCAAGGAAGGTCCTGAATACCCCATTCATCAAACTCATAAACACTGTGGGGGCATTCGTTAAACCAAAAGGTACTACTGTGAACTCGTAGTGGCCATATCTCGTGCGGAAAGCTGTCTTGTGAATATCTGTCTCCGCAATCCTGAGCTGATGGTACCCTGACTTAAGATCTATCTTGGAGAAAATGGTAGCCCCCTTCATCTGATCAAATAAATCATCAATGCGTGTAAGGGGGTAACGATTCTTGATCGTTACCTTATTCAGCTGACGGTAGTCAATGCACAAACCGAAGAGATCCATCCTTCTTCTTCACGAAGATAACTAGTGCGCCCCAAGGGGATATACTAGGATAGATTAGGCTTTTCTCCAGAAGGCCCTCAAGCTGCAACTTGAGCTCACATAACTCAGGAGTAGTCATCTGATAGGGTGCTCATGAGATAGGCTCTGCGCCTGGAACTAGATCTATATGGAAGTCGATCTCACGTGGGGGAGGTAATCCTGGTAGCTCCCCTGGAAACACATCGGCAAACTCTGATAAGCATGGGATGATCATCGAGGGAAGGTCCCCCTGACTCATCCTCTGATCTGTCACTAACAGTAACAGTGTACAACTGGTAACCCCGTCGCACAACCATCCGCTTAAGTTGCATAGCGGAGATGGTGCGAATAGAGACGGGTCTCTTAACCCCTGATATCACTGACTCTACTCCAAGATCATCTATGCAAGCAATAGTCTTATGGTAACAGTCCACTCTAGCTCTGTGAGCAGACAACCAGTCCATACCCAAAATGACGCCATAAGATCCTAATGGAAGGATCCGAAGGTCAGATGTAGTGGTGAAGGGTCCCAAATCCACTACACACTCCTTAACTAAGGAGTCTTCTACAGAAATCTTGGCTCCAGAAGCCATCTCAACGTCCCAACTACGGCCCTGCCTAACTGCCACAGCCTACAACACTCCACACAAAGATGGTGTAATGAAAGAATCAGAGGAACCAGAATCAAATAATATAGAGGTGGAAATACCTCCAAAACTACCTGTCCTCTCAATCACAGTACTCTGATGCTCAGCCTGGCGGTTCTCGACCGCTGCATAGATCCAATGACTCCGTGCCATATCTCCCACAGTAGGATCTGAGCTCTGTGTCTTACCCTTGGTAGGGTTAAGTGGGTAATCTCTCCAAATATGCCCAACGACTCCGCAAACATAACAGCCACCTGATCCTCTCCAGTGGAAGCGGCTCCAGCTAGTACTCTAGATGACTGAGATGCCGATCCTGATGATCCGGCTATGGACTACTGAGGTGTCTGCTGACGAGCTCCCGACTGACTGAGCTCTCGGTGCACCCTGTGTCCTGATGGGACCCCTAGGAGGAGGCCCCATACTACGTTCCTCGCTGTGCATCGAATCTCTGAGGAGGTCGGTAAGGTGGGCGGGTCTGCTGCTGCTGCTGTGGTGGTCTAAATGAAGCCTGCCCTGAACTTTGTCCACCCTCGTGGAGGAGGGACTGACCCCTTCGACCTACTATCCTGCATCTGCTGGATACGGCTCGGAACTCTATCTCTAGCCTGCTGTGTCTTCCCCCGTGTCTCCCTCTGCAATATAGGCCTTCTCCACGGCCTCTGCTAACGTCTGTGGGCAGTGAATGCGTACTGCACCAGCTAAATCCAAGTTCAGGCCCAGGATGAACCTATGAATCCGTACCTGCTCATCCTGCATATAGTCGATGTACTGAAGTAGGTCCAGAAACTGACTCTAATACTCAGCTACTGTCATCGATCCCTGACGGAGGTCATGAAACTCATCTATCCACTGCTGAATAAACCTCCTGGATAAAATACCTGCTCCTGAACTGCTCCTCAACACAACTCCCAGGTAATCGTCTCTGAGTCGACATGGAGCTTCTGCTCCTCGGTCCTCCACCAGACTCCTGCTCCAATCCCTCAGAAGGTGGATCGCAACACGAGCTTTCCGTGTTGCTACTACAAGGATAGAGCTTGAAGCATCCGCTCAAGCTCACCAACCAGGCCTCTGCCTGGAAAACCGCCTATATATCCTGAATACTGAGATGGCCGCAGCTTCAGGATCTCCCTGATATGGTCTGCAGCTGATGTATGACGAATCCTAGGTCTCTCTGTATGCTCCTCCCTCTGTCTAGGGCTCCGAGACCTGTCCCTATGTCCTAAAAATCCTGTCTCCATGTCCTCTCTGTGGCGACTCTGCCCTAGCTGACTCTGCACGGAAATTCTCTGCTCTGGTTCCTTGCTATGTCGAGGGGATTCCTGGGCACATTTCTACTGATGGCTTCCAAACTATGCCTAGCAAGTCGTCCCTCCAATGGCTCTCAGCCAGCTTTATAGCGGCATTGACATCTTGAAGTGTCTGCAAAATCTGAGGCAGAAGGGCTGCTATGGCTTGCTCTGGCGGTGGTATGTCTAGGTCTATTTGAAGAGACCCCCTCGCCCAATCCGCGCCTCCTGCACAGATCAAGGCGAGAGTAGGTTAGTTCACTGTATTAGGTTCTTGTGTCAATTTTGTAAATTTGTTGTTTGCAATAATTATCAACATTAGGGTTTTATAATTTTAAAAGAATCAGCTCTGAACTAGGTTAAAGGTTCCTGTTTCACGTTTTCTGCGTGTGCCCAAGGGTCCCAGCTTCGAACCCCTGGCTCTGATACCAAAAATGTAACGCCAAATAAAATGAACGCCGACGCAACGATGACATCGACAAAGACGACGCCGCAACAAACAAGCGACTCGAGAATGCGAAATTTTTTTATTTTTTATTTTTAAAAAAAAAACATGGTTGTGCCTGTATATAGGCTCGAACTACAAGCCACGATAAAGCTTCGAGGTAAGAGATATTTGTATCTATCTCATTTGACGTTCCGCAGAGATAGGTAGGGTCGTCATGCGAGTAAATCTGTCTACTGTCTGGAAGAATTGTGATAACAATATATCTGGAAGGTAACCCAAGAGGATGATATAATTTATTTGAATTGATTACATCAACCACTTCGATTTTTATTCTTACTTTATTATTTGATTATATTACGTTATTCCAAAATTAATACACTACATTATATGTAAATATAGATTTATACATATATATATATATATATATATATATATATATATATATATACACAAATTTATATAGGGGAAAACACCCATATCGGTATGCACATGATACTGATCTATTTTGTTGCATTTGTATATTGATAATATACTAAGATATACCTATCACCATTCTAATATTAAGAGTAATCTAAGAGAGGACTCACATTCCTAACGCTGCTATTGCTTAACAAAGCGCTTAACCAAATTTAAATTCCTTTTATACAAACAGCAAGAATTTGACTTGGGAGAACTTATCTCAATGTAACTATAATAATTATGGTTGGACGGTGGGTTGACAACCACCACCTGTCCACCATTATTCCTTCCCCCTTGCATGCAAAAGAAAGCAAGCAGGCCGCCTATCTTTTCCTTGTTTTTCATTTTAATTTCCTTGGATTTGCAATTCCCAGCTCACACAGTTGGTCCGCTATGTCCCAGATTGTCTGGCCCACGTGAAAGGGATTCGGCTGTGGAGTATAGGAGATCTTGCCAAAATCATGGTCACCCGCAGGGAGGTGCCCTCCATTCCTCTTGTTTCTTGTCTTTTTTTTTTGACTAACTTTGTTTATATAGCGCAACAAGCCAGCGGAATAGAGCAAGGGACAGAGGAGGCGCTAAAGCTAGCGTCTTTTCACATGTTGTTTTAGTTCAGTGTATCGATTGCCCCTCAAGACAAAGTTCAGCCCACTTGTATCTACGTTGCCCTTAGCGCGTGGGTACAGGCATGGAGAAATAAAAAAAGAGTTTTAGTATTCTCAGGCGCGTGAGAAAGGTTTTAGGAATTAAAGAGGAAGCTCCCAGTGCTTGGTAAGGCATTCTCCTTCATTCTCAGTTGAGTGCAGCAGGTGAAAAGTGAGACGGCTGTTAAGGGGCGGCTAATATGGGCCGGCTATTCAACTATAATGTTATTTGTTCCATCATCGAATGTACCTTCAATTTGAGCTCGCTTGCAAGAAGTTCACCTCAATGATTCAAGGTACAGTGACCGGTGAGGGTCACGAGGAGACAAAAGGGAGGTTAAGCCACGTTTCTTCTTCTTTTTATATACAGAGCTCTTCAACTGTCCCACGGTGCAGTCCGTGGTAGAGAGGCTCCTAGAGGTGGATTTGCTTCATGTCAGAATATGCAGAGCTCGATTTGTTTTGCTATAACAATAGCATTTAAGCTTGTATTAATTTGATTACTATCATAAAATACAGTGACTGTATAGGTAATTATGAGTATCTTAATTTTTTTATAAACATCCCGAACGTATGTTTTGTTTTCAAGTGTTTTAGCTTATGCCTTTCTACAACTCTAAGGGCGCCTCCTGCGTAGAGGTGAGTCTGTAACGGATTAGAATGTTCATTGTACACCAGTAGGCATTGCCCTTTAGAGACCAAGAACAAAGAGACCATTCCTACGTGGATTATAATCACTAATTTCATTGATATTACTTATTGGTTATAACTTAGGATGGTATACTTTTATTAATAGAGAGTAGAGTAGTTATGTTGCCCTTTTGTGAAGTGAAATCTTATAAAGTAGATTTGATTTTCTGTTTTTGTTTTTTTTTTTACATCAACTGGATGATAATCTTAGATATAGATTCCATATTAATGAAATGTGTAATGTAATTACTAAAACGTAGAACTTCATTGAATTTTCCCTCGACTCAACTTCAATAAACCAATAACATGGGTGTTTTAGTAAAATGATTTCATTTCTTCTACACACGCCAATAATTTACAATGATACATAAATAAGAAAGGCATAAGGAGTAGAGTTTAGAAGTTTCTTTGTCTTACTAAAACATCATTTGAAATTTAAGCCTTTCCATCAAAGCATAAAGGAAGGGATAATGCACAATATTTTCTTATATTCCCAACACATTACTTTCAAGTATCCAAACAAATTTTAATATATTCCTTTTGTAAATTCTTCCAATATTCCACCAAGGAGTTTCAACAGCATTCCCAAAAAATTTTGAGTAGAAAGCTAACAATATCGATACAACTTTCTTTCCATATTTTGTTACAACACCTTTTACTTCATGTGGAACATATTTACAATCATGTAAACACTTTCAAGTAAAATTTGCATTCAATCATGTGCCCTCTTGGAGCAACTATAATAGATTACAATGTCCCTTATTTTGGAATGACAAACAAGATGATACATCTTGCTTTCACAAGCAAATTTTACAACAAAATAATATATGTAAGGGCAATGGACAGAGTCTTCACAAGCTCCATGGTGTTCTTCATCCATGCTCCAAGTTCCAATTAGTTCAATCACAACCAAAATAGGGGGGAGAGGCAACCACTCTCCTCCCAACCAAATCTCAATGGAGAAGAGAAGCACTCTCCTCCATGACCCCAGAGCCCCAAAACACAACACAAGGAAAGGGTTGGTCTCCAACTCAACGGCCACCTACATGCTTCCACAATTAACAAAGTCCTTTTACAACATCAAG